>PVJN01005923.1:0-78587 GCA_004026805.1 Lasiurus borealis | reverse complement strand
GTCGGTCTGTGGGGGGGTGGCAGTTGGGTGTGAGCAGGCCAGCAGGGAGGACAGTTGGGGGTGAGCAGGCCGGCACAGGAGATAGTTGGGGGCAAGCAGGCTAACACGCGGGGACAGTTGGGGGCTATTAGGCTAGCAGTGGGTATAGTTGGAGATGATCAGGTCAGTCGGGGGCGGGGGCAGTTAGAAGTGATCAGGCTGGCAGGCAGAGTGGTTAGGGGCAGTCAGGCAGGCAGTCAGGTGAGTGGTTAGGAGCCAGCAGTTCCGGATTCCAAGATGGATGTCTGACTGTCATTTTAGGACTGATCCCATGGATTGAAACTAAAATGACAGTTGGCATCCCTTGAGGGTTCCCAGATTGGAGAGGGTGCAGGTCTGGCTGAAGGACACCTCCCTCCCAACCCCCTGCTTGTACAAATTTCATGCACCAGGCCATTAGTCTATTATAATAAAAGCGTACTATGCTAATTAGACTAGGTATCCTTCTGGACATCCTTCTGGATGAAGCTGGTGCTGTGAGGGAAGCCTGAGTCCCAGGTGCCATCCAGGTCTTGGGTGCAAGAGAGAAGCCAGTACCAAAAGCCAGGGAAAGGAAGGCCTACTCTTGCATGAATTTTGTGCATCAGGCCTCTAGTTACATATGATGGTAAATCATTTCCTAAATATCTACTATTTTCTTTTATGCCATTTATCTCTTATTCTTTCTGTATTGTAAGTAAACTTTCTAAAGCCTTTCTCCAATAATATTATCGCTGTGCTGATTCTAATCTTCAGTGCTTTTAAGACCTTCAGTTTAAATTCAATGGTCATGGTTTTGTGTCTTTAAAATCTTTATCTTATCCAGCTCCTCTGCCTCTCAGCAAGATAGTCTGTTAGTTTAGACTGTTTTATTATTAGTTCACTTTTGTTCTCCTGTGTTTTTACAGTCATTTACATTTTTTAAAATTGAGGACATTTTATTTTATGTTACCAAAATGTTTATTTGATCCCCCTTTTTTCCTTGTTCTTAAAAAAGAGAGATCTATATTTAGCACCAACATGTACTCCAAGTGGTCAGTAATAATATACCATATATAACATTGATACCTCAAGTTCAGACCAAGGAAGAGTTGTTAATCTAAGTGTTAGATAATATAGGGAGATTTATCTTTCATTGATCACCCATCTTATCAAATTCTGATATGGAATAAATACTGTCAGAATCTCCAAAGGCCAGTCGGTCAGAGTGTACAGATCCCAACACTGGATAAAGAATCAGGTTATACTAATATTACATTAAGTCCACAAACCTGGTGGAAACCCATCACCACCATGCTATGTATTGTGAAAAGGTATAAACAGGCACATATGAGACCTAATTCCTCCTAAGTTTTAATGAGACTACTTAGCACTTCAATGACTTATTGTCTTTCAATTTAATGATTACTATATTGTTTATTTTATTTTAAAATGCCCCCTGCCCCCATTACTATTGTTTCCTCTGCTTTTCATCTTCCTCTGTCTTGAAGTTTATACTCTAATTTGGGTGTGATTTACTTCCTATTTAAGGTGTCATGCACTCTGTGGTTAGGAGGTTGCAAGATTTTCTTCATTCATTCTTAAAAATTTGAATCATTTATTCAAATAATTAGTAAATGTGCCAGCTTGTGCTTATGTGTGCGTCCAACATTTTTGAAATTTGGGGACTTAAAGGACTCAAGTTTTTCTGAAGCTCAGAAAAATTTTATCTACTATCTGTGTTGTTATCATATATTATTACACCCCTCTGAATCACCTATCCTTTCTGATCTGCACTTGAACTGCCTTATCTTTTTCCTGAGTATATGTAATTTGTCCTTTTGGTACCCAAGTTAGTGGCCCAAGAGATTTTTTAAAGTGAATTTTTAATTTGAAAATCATGTTTATTTTTAGAAAGTATTTTGTCATGCTGAATTTCAATCTTCTTAAGTCTGCTTACTGGTTTTTCATTTAGTGATTGCTTTGCCTGTGGCAGTTGCTTCACAAGGTGGGACATGCCAGTTAGGCTCACAGGTTGCTGATATACATTATGGGTAGTGGGAGTGAGGGAGGAAGGCAAGATTGTAATTAGTAGTTGCATTGGCTTCAAGACCAGAAGGAAACAGGGGCTCCCACCTTCTCAGAAATTCAGTCTTAGCATTGGACATTCCTGTTTGCTATTGGTAATATATGTTTTATAGATTTTGTATTATGAATCAGGGATCACTTTTTAATAAAAAAATTTACCTATTTTTTCTCAACAACAAAATAGTAGCTCAGTTTTACCACTTGACATTTTTTTCTCATCTTTAGTAGGTCTGTTTTACAGGGTTTTGTCACCTAAAATTTATTTGGAATAATGTCAGAAGCTAATGATATTACAAACACTGGTACTATTTCTGGCAGTGAAGATTTATTTATTTATTTATTTACTTACTTACTTATTTAGTTATAAAGTATTTTATTTTTTAACATATTTAATTGATTTTTTATAGGGAAGAAGCAAGAGGGATAGAGAGTTAGAAACATCGATGAGAGAGATACATTGATGAGCAGCCTCCTGCACACCCCCTCCTGGGGATGTGCCCACAACCAATGTACATGCCCTTGATCGGAATCAAACCTGGGACTCTTCAGTCGACACTCTATCCACTGAGCCAAACTGGTTAAGGCTGGCAGTAGAGATTTAGAGTATAATTCCATGGAACCTGCTGTTATGTAAATACTAATGATTTATAAAAACTAATAGGGCATAAAGAAAATACATACTTTACTTAAAAATTACTTTTTTATCATTTTAATTTCTGCACCTTATTTTTATCTTTCTGCTCCATGGCTGAGTGTCAGAGCAGTAGCTATTCCCTTAAAAAGGAAACAGGCTTTTTCCAAAGGTATTTCCATGGCACCTCAATAAATCAGCAAGGAGAGGCACCTTAGAGACCAGTAAATCAGCACTCTGGCTCTGTCCTTCTCTCATTATACCTTCCTTTCTGAGCAGGTGAGGCTATATTTATCCCCTAAAACAGGCCTTCCATGTGAATGTTTGGGGGAAAAAATTGTTTTATTTATTTATTTTTTTGGCTTTTTGGAAACTTTAGGAGTGTATTTTACTTTGTTGTACATAAAAATGTATTTCTATATGCATATTCTGACTACTGGGTGCACAAATACATATAATCTGCATATATAGGGCTCTTTTTCTCCTTTCTCCTCCTTCCTCCTACTTTCTAGTATTTGTTTAATGTCAATTCAATTTACATTCATTGAGTAACCTGATACATAATAAACATCATGGGTATTGGGATACAGAAATAAATATGGCAGGGTCCCATTATATATATACACACACATATATAGTTTGTTTATAAACTCACAGCATATAATTCTGGTAAAATACTTAGTGTGCTGATCAGGCCACATTATTTTTAGGTTATAAAATCCAAATAAAACTGTACTTTTCATTAAGCCTTTACAGAGGTAGCATGATTTTTCTCTTGAGTCATGTACAGGTCCATTATATAGAACTTCTGACAGGTGGGGAAATAGGAATTATTGTCTTTTATTTTTATCCTTTTATCCAGAACCAACCACAAAGATCAGTTTGTCTACTTCCCTGGGAAGAAAAACAATATCCTAAACTCCTAAAAATATTCATTAGCCCTTCTCTGTGTCATAAAATCTTATCTAACTTTAAAAAGCTTTTGTAACCTAATTATGGGAAACAAATACACTACTTTTAGGATCTTGGCCTATTGAATTTAGCAATAGTTCAAAATTTATTTATTGAATGATTTGATGTAGAATACACCTCACACTTTAATTCAATGGAATGGAAAATCTGTTTTTATAAATTATTTTAATAATGTGAGAACTTTCAGGAAATTTGTCTTTAGTATGCTAATTTTATAGAAATTAGTACCTATGTTCCAGTTGGAATTATCTATAGATACAAAGGGATCGTGTTGGAGTTTTAGTGTATATGTTTATATATCTTACTAGAGACCCAGTGCATGACATTCATGTACTGGTGGTGGTGGTGGAGCGGGTGGGAGGACACATCCCTCAGCCCAGCCTACACCCCTATCGCAGTCCGGGACTCCTCGGGGGATGTCCGACTGCTGGGGGGAGTGGGCTTAAGCCGACAGTCGGACATCTGCCCAGGAGTCCTTAGTGCTGCTGTGGAGGCAGGAGAGGCTCCCACCACTGCCACTGTGAGCCCAGCATGTGGGAGTGCACTGGCCACCAGGGGGCAGCTCCTTGTGTTGAGCGTCTGCACATCATAGCAAACTGTCACTCTGCTGTTCAGTCTATTTGCATATTAGCCTTTTATTATATGGTGTAGCAAAAGCTAAGTTTTAGAATCACTAATATATGTAATACATTTTCTACCCATAAACTAATTTGAAAGATTTACCTATAATCTGAAATAATATGTAAATGAAGTTAAGGAGCATTTTATATAATTTTAGAAACAGAATGGTTTGGGTAATCTTTCTCCTCAGATCTAGACAAGACATTGGACAGATCCATGAACCTTTCCACATGTAAGTGTCTGGTTAGAAACAAACCTGTCATGGGGCCTATTTTGAAGCATTTTACTTCTAGTATTTATCTTAGAAATTTATTTCAAATTTAATCAGTGTGATTTTTTCAGGCTTGTGTATATAATGGCCTAATCACAGGCAGAATTGCTTCAGATTTGTGGAAAATAATTCAAGTTAGTTAAATAGAAAAATAAAGAATGTGCAATATTTTAGGTTGTTAGAATTCTTTAAAGAAAACCTCCCAAACTATCCATAATAAAATATTTTCTAAAATTTGGGCTATCTACCTGAAATCTTCATTTATAAATTACTAGGGGCGCAGTGCATGAATTTATGCACCTTGAAAGGAACTGTGGTCCACAAGGCTACAGTGAGCACAAGGGTGGGTCTTGGCCCATCCTCCACACCCCTATCCAGCCTCTCCCACTGCAGCCCCCAGACCCCTGTCTGCCAGCAGCCCCACTCCCACTGATGCTGCTCCCACACACTGACAGCTCTGGCCTTGCTCCATCCCCTGACAATGTGGGAGCCATTGGAGCCAGTACCAGCAGCAGCTTCGAGCGGGGCTGGTGCCATCAGAAGGTCGGAGCAGTGGCTGCTGACCCGTCTCCCTTTCTTAGGAGCAGGGGGAGGTGAAAAAACCCTGAAGGGTGATTGGGGCTAGCAGCCGCCCCTCATATCGGCTGATGGGACCAGCCCTGGGTGCCAGCTGCAGGTGGAGTAGGGGTAGTGCCAGCCATGGGTATGAGTGGCAGCTTCAGTGCTGGCAGAAGGTGCAAACAGGGCCATCACCAGCAGCAGATGCGAGAGGTGGCTGCTGGCCCCAATTAGGGGCAATTAGGGCCAGTGCCAGGGCCAATAGTGGCTGAGAGCAGCGGCTCTGGTGCCTTCAGCGAGTGTGAGCAGGGCTGGCAGCAGGTGTGAGCACCCAGCGGGACTGTGATGCACAGGAGCAGACTTTTCAGTAACCACCAGAGGCTTACCCTGATGACAGTGACCGGCACCCCACCTTGGTCTGGCGCCCCCACTCACATGCTCCACCATCCCTCTGCAGCTTCTGTCCGCCATGTGGTCAGTGCACATCATAGTGACTGTTTATTCAGTTGTTCGGTTGTTCTGCCATTCAGTCTATTTGCATATTAGAGTTTTATATATATATACTAGAGGTCCAGTGCATGAAACTCGTTCATGGTAAGAGGAGGGGTGTGCCCTTCAGCCCAGCCTGCTCCCTCTCTAATCTGGGAAGGCTTGAGGGATGTCCGACCACCTATTTAGGTCCGATCCTACTTGGATCCTACCTGGATCCAGCCTAAATGGGCGGTTGGACATCCCTCTCACAATCCAGAACTGCTGGTTCCCAACTGCTCACCTGCCTGCCTTCCAGATTGCCCCTAACCGCTTCTACTTGTCAGCCTGATCACCCCTTAACCACCTCTCTGCCAGCCTGATTGATGGCTACCTGTTCCCCTGCCACCTGTTTGCCCCTAACTTCCCTCTGTTTGTCAGGTAACCCCTAACTGCCCTCCCTTACAGGCCTGGTCTTCCCTCCCCCAACTTCTTTCCCTGCAGGCCTAGATTCCCCCCTACTGCCCTTCCCTGCAGGCCCAGTCACCCCAACTTCCCTCTCCTGCTGGCCATCTTGTGGTGGCCATCTTATGTTCACATGTTGGCAGGATCTTGTGACCACATGTGGGCAGTCATCTTGTATGTTGGAGTGATGGTCAATCTGCATATTACTCTTTTATTAGGTAGGATAGAGGCCTGGTGTACGGGTGAGGGCCAGCTGGCTTGCCCTGAAGGGTGTCCTGGATCAGGATGGGTGTTCCCTTGGGGCATGGGGTGGCCTGGGCCAGGGACCTGTGGTGGTTTGCAGACTGGCCATTCCCCCAGCGACTCAAGCAGAGGTCCTGGTATCTGGGATTTATTTATCTTCTACAATTGAAGCTTTGTAGCCTGGAGCAGAGCCAAGCCTTCTGCTCGCTCAGCAGCAGCAGCCATTGAAACTTTGTTGCCTTAAGTGGAGGCTGGACAGCTAGAGTTTGCTGAAAGCTTGGCTTCCTCCATTGCTAGGAGCAACCCTCCTGCTTCTCTGTAGCTACAGCCATCTTGGTTGGGTTAATTTGCATACTCACTCTACTTGGCTGGTGGGTGTAGCTGCGGGTATAGTGGAGGGTACTGTCAATTTGCATATTACTATTTTATTAGATAGGATAGATGTTTTGGCTTATACAGTGAGATAATATGTCTCACCTTAAAGTTAAATAGCTGGGCTATCTTTGATATAAACCAATTATGTATTGTTCTTGTTACCTAGGAATCAAGGGTGATTACAATATTTGAATCATAAAATAATAGCTTTTTTGTGTATTAATTTGATGCAAGGCAGCTAAGTACTCATCTCTATTTGCCTTTTTTATTCTTCTGTTTTCCTTCTTCCCTTGGTTCTTTGTGTCATGGAGTGATTCTATTTTCCTCTTACAGATCCAGGGATCTGTTTGTCTTTGAATAAGAATAGACAGAATAGTCATCAGACATTTTCTTTCTTAAATTTTAAAATAAAAAGCCCCAATGTTTCCAGAGTGAGTTTTGAGGTTTATGGCTCTGAAAATTGCAAGTTAAAAAACACATCAAATGATTATTTCTGAATTGCAGTAGAAATTATGGACCAGTTTAAAACAGACTGTTGATGTTATAATGTCACCATAGGTGCCACAAAAATATTTTGTAATGAAGATTTTTGTTTATGACTATATCCTTGCCCTATATGCTTTTTCTATGACATCATTACTTTTTTCCTTTATAAGAACTTATTAAAAATAATTCCCAAGGATATAATGTGGCCTGCTGCTTAGAACAGATTAACAAAAATGGAAACTTTTATTTTCTATTTCTGAGCTTTGCCCATAGCAGTTTAGTACCTGGGTCTCACTATTATAAAAATAAAAGTTTATTATTTATACTCAAAGGTAACTACTGGTAGGAAAACTTGATGCATTTAGTGATCTTCAGAACAAATGATGTATATCATAAATCATAAATTTTAATAACATTCTATTACTGGTGTAAATGGAGTTCTTGGGATACCACGAGGAAATGAATTCCCTGAGGCCCCCATTGAGGATGGGTTTCCCTGAAATCTTTATTGATGATGAAAAATGAAGGGGATCCTCTTCAAGGTCCCATCTCCATCCATCTCACCATGGAAAAAGTTCAATCTTGTCTTCAGCAGGACCACAATGAAGGCCACTGCCCAGATTTTCTGTTTGTATTAAAGTACAGTCCACTTCAGCATCTGGCTAGCTGGGTTTGTGTTCCCAGCTGCAATCCATTGCAAGTGCGGTCCACATGGCCATGGGCCCTGTATTTGCTTGTGACCACATGGCAGTCTAGCACACAGGGCCAATGCAGGTCACAGAACAAGAGAGAACAAGAACAAACAAGCAAGAGAGAGAAAGTGGAGAACAAGAGAGCAAGAGCAAGAGCCAGGAAGAGCGAGGGAGCTGTTTGGGGATTTTACCCTTCCAAGATTTCATGTGCTTGCACTAGTGGCACTACCCTCCTAGCAAATGGTCTTTTTCCCAGACTGAGAGACAAGCACCTTCCCTACTTCACCCCAATATCACTGTGCATGTGCCCATCTCCCCCTTTGTTTGATCCCTATCTCCTGTGATTTGCAGTGGTTCCCTGAGAAGCATGAAGCTGTAGCTTCCTGGTGAAGCTGCCCAGATGATCATGCTTATAATGTCTAGCCTCCCCTTTGTTCTCTTCCTATTATTAATATCAACTAGCTAGTTGTGACAATAACAATACAGTGTAACAGCTAAGAAATTGTCTTTAGAGTAAGGTTTGTCTTCCCATTCTTTTTTATTTTTCTCAGAATGCATGGTAACCTAGATACTAAAACGGAGGTATACATTCATTTGAGAAAGAGGAATTTATTTCTTTTACCTTTAGTTTTGTTAGTTTTCTGCAAGAAATAAATTTGCAAATATTTTGTATGATGATAACGTATACTTTAAAAAACCCAGTATTCAAAATGCTAGAATTTGGAGTTAGGAAAGGTTTATAATTAAAAATGGTGCCAGCTGGAGAAGATTGGGGTCGGGGAGGGTGCTTGCTGGTCTTCACATCCATCTTAACCCAGGCCAAAGTTCAGGCTTCTTTTAAATCAAGAGAAGGGGCTGTTTGTATAAGAACTCAAGTTCCAAGCAGAACTCTTCTACCAATTAGCAGGTCTAAAGCAGGAGCTATGGGAACAAATCAGGCTCAGGCAAGGTTGGGGTCCGAGAGACCCAGGAGTTCACTCTGTTACAAATGAAAGGTTTTATTTATGTAAGGATTCCTTTGAACTCAGACCATTTTTGGCCAAAGTAATTGAGAAGTCTGTGTATAGAGAGCAAAACAATAATCACACTGTAACTGAGAAGCAGAGTCGTTGTCAATCGCATTTATTTAAAGGACAGTAACATGGAGAAGACACGGGCCTTAAAGTGGAAACAAAGTGCTTGCTTTGATGAACCCTTATCACTGACTTAAATGGGTATTTCATGTATCTTCATGGGCTTCTGGTTATTTATCATGTCTGTGTGTTCCCTTATTTGGGTTTTCATGCAAATGAAAGTCTTCTGAGGAAGTATCTTTTAAAGGGGAATTCATGTTGCACTTTGAACACTATGATCCATTGTTTAGCCCATTTATAAATGAAATACAGGTATCATAAATAAGGCTTTTATCTCTTGTTTTTGATCTCCCCTTTTCTTGCCTATGGAGCTGGCACCCTGTGACAGCTTCTGCTTTCCAGCGTCTCACAGCCATCCAGCTCTCTCTACTCCTGTTAGTGATTCTATTCGCTCAACAGTACTTAACTACAGTTTTCATGGTCAATTATTAATGAATGCTTCATTTTATCTGTGGTATTACTTTGCTAACAAAACTGCTGTGAAGTTAATTACCTGGCAGTTTTTTAAAGGATACAATCGAATGAAATGGCTTTTGCCGTTAAATTGTCATGTAGACCCACTTTTGTGATTACAGGGTAACAACAGATTCCTTTGATAACTAAGCCAAGCAGATAAAATATTCACAAAACTGAAATCCAGTGGGGTCTGGAACCTATGGCTTTGCAATTTGGAAGGCATTTGATTATGTCCTTTGTAGATTGTTCATGTTCTTTGAACCTAGTTGAAAAAAAAAAAAAGAAGGTTTATATCTCAGCCTGCTGAGTTCCTCACATTTAAAAACAGAATAAGTGGCTTACACAAATCAAGGTCTCCCAGGCAGCAGAGGCGGTGCCTCACAGACAATGGCTGAAGACAGCTGGCCACAGGCACACCATGAGACTGCCCTGTGAAGCCAGTTGAATTGTGGAGAATTGATGTTCAGGAAATGGCAAATCCTAAAAGATTCCTATTGTTGTAGGCTGAAGACTCCTGTCTGTCTTGACTCATTTAAAGAATTCTTCTCCATGAAAACAATGAGGTAATAGGTTTGAGATTTTTAATTAGGAGCCCTCTGTTTGCTCTTAAGGGAAACACATCAGGATATCTAGCCTAAGTGGCCAGATTTAGTAAATAAAAATACAGGATGCCCAGTTAAATTTGTAGTTCAGAAAACAAGTACATGCATGTGCCCTATATTATATTTTATCTGGAAACGCTACATTGGAGTTTTCTTTTTCTTTTTTAAATCTCACAGGTAGCAAGGGAATTCAAAAAGTCAAATAAGTATGATTATGTCACTTTGCTAACATTCCACTTAATTTATCTTGGGGCAGATTTGGAGTTTCTGTAACTGTTTCAAAGCAGTGGTTTCAAATCTGAGTACCTATTGTACCTTTTCCTGGAAGACTAATAAAACTTATTGAGGTGTTGATACCATTGTAATTAACTAGTTATTAATAATAGGAAAGAAGCAAAAGGAAGGGCAGATATTATAGGCCTGTCACTTGGGCAGCTTCATCAGGATGCAACTTTACATTCCCCAAGGGTCCAATAAAGGAGAGATAGACACATGCCCAGTGAAGTTGGGGTGACATAGGAAAGGTGCTTTCTGTTAGTCACACCTGAGAACAAAGATCATTGGCTAGAATGGGTCTGGCCACTGCCAGGGCAAGAAATTTGGGATGTTTAATCACATGAACAAAGAATTTGCTCTCTTCTGCTCTTCCTGATTTTGGGACTCTTGGCACTTGTGTGACTTTGGGTTTGTGAGGCTCCTCTTGTGTTTGCCCACGTGGCCCACAGCCACGTGAGCCCCACACACAATGACTGATGGACTGCAGCTAGCTTGATGCTGTACTGGACCTGGCTCCAACTGGAGAAGAAAACTTTGGACACTGGCTTTGCTTCAAGCCCTACCAAAACCCCAGCTATACTTTTATGACTGAACTAAGGCAAATGGGACTTTGGAAACACAAAAATTTAGTTCGATGGATATAAAAATTTCTACCATATCTCCTCCTCCTAGAGGGGCCTTTGGAAATACTTATTCCAACAGAACCCCAAGAACCCCACTTCTATCAATAACAGAATGATCAAGATGGTCTTAAGATTCCCCTTAGATCAAGACTAAATTTTAAACAGGCTTCTTCTTTTTTTTCCCCCTAAAATATTTCTTTTTTCCCTCCCTCCCTCCCTCCTTTTCTCCTTCCCTTCTTTCCTTGCTTCCTCCCTCTTCTTCCCTCCCTCACTCCCTCCCTCCCTTCTTTCCTTTTATTTATTTATTTGTTTGTTTGCTTGTTTGGTTAGAGCAGCTCAATGATTTTAAGAGTTGATTAGTAGAATACAGAAAACATAGGGATAAGTACTTGGCAGTACTCATCTCGTTATGGTTATAATAAGAATATTACAAATTTTTGTTATTCACCTTTTCAAAACATAAATGAAAACCATTAACTTGAACTAGTGGTATATGCACAATACATACACAACCTTACACAAAATACTTTTCATAAGTAACGTCACATTTAAAATACTGGAAACTAAATATCTGTGCTGATTTGTATTTTGCTTAATGGAACCATCAGAGAACAGCATTCAACTAAGGAGGGTTATACTGAAAACGAAGGTCTTCAAGTTAAAATGTCCTCCCCTTTACACATACCACAGGCTACACTGTGTCCTGAGAGGATTCATTATGAGGAAAAATGTCAATCACAGCTTTGCGACCTTGCTTTGGAAGAAAATAATGAATGAGAGAGCAATCTTCAAGTTCAAATAAGTGGTCTTGATTTTTCTTCTTATAGAAAGAGTTTAAATAAGTTTACTATAAATATAGCTACACCATTAATCTTTGCAGCTCCCAGGTAAAGTCCAGCACTTCCCTTTTATGAAGTCTCTGAGAAGAGGTCAGCAGAAATCATCTCATCTCATCATCCCTTCAAGTCCTTAGCATAATCCCTCACCAGGAAGAGCCCAGTGTGCCACTGGTGATTTTCACTGGAAGTTATTTAAAAAAACTGGGAGATTTCTGCTACAGTCATGTGTTCTTTAACATCTTGTTTATTAGCAAAAATCTGCTTTCCTTAGGTCCTCATGGGCTAACATTTTTTATACAGTTCTCTTCTAGGAAATCCTTCCTCTACCTGTACTGTTCACAACACCTATTACAGACTCTGTATTAGTATAGTTAAGTGTTCCAGGAAGAACAAAGAGATTCTTTGCCACCAATGTCTCACATTAGAAATTGTGCATTAGGGAGCAATCTCTCTTCTTTTTTCTGTGTATGTATCACTTCATTCTTAGAAAATGGATAAAGATGGTAGTTTTCCCTGCATTATCCAGCTCAACAATGATAACTGAATAGTCCCTATATCCTGGTGAAGAGAATTTCCATTCTCGGATAGCAGACCCCTTCCAGAGACCTAGACCTCCTGGCCTCCCCAGGCTCAGGGTGACTGGAGGAGAAAAACACGCTGGAGCCTCCGCCTCTGCTACTGCAGCTCCCTTCCAGCTGGCTGCTGCCTAGGACCCAGGTGGCAGCAGCCGCAGTGGTACTCTCCTGCTCCAGGGCATCCCACTGCACAGCCTGCCACTAGCCTCCTGGACCACTGTTGTCCCCCAGCTCCTTTTGGGCAGCTGCCTGAATAGGCTTCTACTAGACTATAGGCTTCTGATCTCTCTTTTTTTTAGGGCATTTACTTTAGCAACTTGCAATTGTGAATTTTTTCTCTGCACTTTTGAGATATAGAACTTCCCCCAGCCTCCTGCCATTTTTGTTTCGTTTCTTTCTCAAGGACCTGGGAGCCATGCCTTTGAATTGCAACCAAGGAAGATAATGTTCTACCTCCAAGTCTTGTGGGAGGCCTTCCTTCAATAACAGAAATGAGCAAACATGGATGCTCTAATCACATTGACACACCCCTGCCCCATTCCTTCAGTATTTTTCCACTAGCTCATCCTAGCACTCAAATACCCTGTCACCATTTGTTTCTGCAGAGCTGAGCTCAGTCTTGTACAGAAATCTCTCTCCCTTACTGCAGTAGCCCAAATAAAATTGTCTCACAGTTTTCACCAAGTGTCCAAAGCATTTTTACTTTGACAGGTAGGATGAGACCTGGGCCTTTGTACTTGCACCAAGTCCTCCAGGTGATTCTGGTACTGAGAACTACTTTATTTTTAGCAGTATTTTACAAAACACTACAGTCATAAGTCTTGAAATCTATTTGACCTTAAAGTACAAATTTGTAGTGCCCTTACTTCAATGTCAACATTTTAAATTAAAATTTAAAAAGTGATGGTTATTACTTATCTTGTTCTTTTCTCCAATTCAATCTAGTAATGATTCTCAGCCTTTTAACTAATGTGACCATCTTGGTTCTTGACAAATAATATAGCCTAGCCCTGCTGGCATGGCTCAGAGGTTGAGCATTCACCTATGAACCAGGAAATCACAGTTTGATTCCCGATCAGGGCATATGCCTGAGTTGTGGGCTTGGTGTGTGTGTGTGTGTGTGTGGGGGGGGGGTGGTGCGGAGTGGGGGTGGAGGTGGGGAGGAGAGCATGCAGGAGGCAGTGGATCAATGATTTTCTCTCATCATTTCTCTCTCTCATCTCTTTTCCTCTCAGAAATAAAAAAATATATTAAACAATTAAAAAAATAATATAGCCTAGTGTGGCAGTCACTCCATCGAGGCAGAAATCATGATGCAATGAAGAGGAGGGTGTGGAGTACGTTAAAGCCTCTTAGGTGGTTCTTCTTTCTCTAATTCACCCTTTCACTGAGAAAATCTACTCATAGCATTCTTCATTTGCCTGGTGGGTTGCTCAGAAAGGAAATAATATTCTATTTTTCCCCTTCAACACAGTGTCTGGCAATAAATAAAAGCTTATTAAAATCTTATTTTCTTACTCTAACCCTTTGCAGAATTTTCATCACCTTCTCAGTGTGTATCCTAACCTATCCTTCTTTTATGCCTGGCATGATATAATATTAATTTTACATGCAAAACTTTTCTGTGGACCTCCTTTATTTATGAGGCAGAAAGAGTATTTTAAATTAGAATAGGAAGGAGATACGTTTGTCTTATTTTTCTAGCAAAACAATTACCAATTCTAAATCACTTAAATATAATTCATCAAATTTAATTATTTTCAGTTGAGGAGACAATCTCAATTTATCTGTTCATCAAATAGTTACTTAGAACCTACTATGTGCCATCACCATATTAGGTACTAAGAGTATAAAAACAAGAATTATATAGTTTCTATATACTTGAATGGTTAGGACAAGAGACAGAAAAGTGAATCAATGCAATAGTATTTGGTAAATACTTTGACTAAAATATGAGCACATGTTTCTTTCTATTATACTTCTAATGACCATTCTTTCCCAGAAACTTTGTATTAATAATTGCTCTTTAAAAAGAAAATGTTAATATTCATAATTGTCAAAACTTAGAAGCAATACAACCAAATGTCTTTCAGTAGGTGAGTGGATAAGTAAACTGGTACATCCAGAAAATGGAATATTATTCGGTGTTAAAAAGAAATGAGCTATTAAGCCACAAAAAGATAAGAAGGAAATTTGAATGTATATTATTAGGTGAAAGAAACCTATCTGAAAAGGCTAAATAATATATGACATTTTGGAAAAGGCAAAACTATGGAAATAGTAAATAGATCAGTAGTTACCAGGAGTCTGATGGTGAGAGACAAATATATGAGAACAGTGGATTTTTAGGACAACGAGAATACTCTGATACTACAGTGGAAAGTATATGTCATTAAAATGTTCTCCAGACCCATATAATATGCAACACCAGGATTCAACTTCAGTCTAAACTAAGAACACTAGGTGAAAATCATGTGTCAGTATTGGTTCATCAATTGTAACAGATGTACCACTCTGGTGGAGTATGTCGTTAATGGGAAGGCTATATATTTGTGGAGGCAGGGGAAATCCCTCTGCCTTCCTGTCAATTTTGTTATGAACATAAAACTGCTCTAAAAATTAAGTCTATTAGCTCTGGCTGATGTGGCTTAGTGATTAGAGCATCAGCCTGCACATTAAGGGTTTCAGATTCAGTTTTAGGTTAAGTGTTCATACCTGGGATGCAGGTTCGATCAAGCCTCTTTTGGAGCTCATGCTAGAGGCAACCATTTGATGGGTCTCTTTCAATGTTTCTCTCTTCCTTTTACTCCCTCCCTTCCACTATCTCTAAAAATCAATGAAAAGCATATACTTAGATGAGGATTAACAATAATAAAAAATTAAGTCTATTAAAAATAAATCTTAATATAGACTTTTAAAAAATTATTTATTTTCTTTATTAAGGTATTACATATGTCTTCTTATCTCCCCCTGTTCCCGCTCATGCCCTCAACCTCCTAGTGTCTGTGTCTATTAATTATGCTTATATGCATGCATACAAGTCCTTTGTTTGATCTCTCCCATTTCCCCCACCCTCACCTGCCTTCCCTCTGAGGTTTGATGATCTGATTGATGCTCCTTTGTCTCTGAATCTGTTTTTGTCATCAGTTTATGTTGTTTATTATACTCACAAATGGGTGAGATTATGTGATATTTATCTTTCTCCAACTGACTTATTTTGCTTAGCATAATGCTCTCCAGTTTCATCCATGCCATTGCAAATAATAGGAGTTCCTTCCTTTTTATAGTAGTATTCCATTGTGTAGATTACCACAGTTTTCAAATCCACTCATCTGCTGATGGGCATTTAGGCTATTGTAAATTGTGCTGCTATGAACATAGGGGTGCATATATCCTTTCTGATTGGTGTTTCTAGTTTCTTGGGATATATTCCTAGAAGTGGGATCACTAGGTCAAATAGATCACCAGTTCTATTTTTAGTCTTTTAAGGAAACTCTGTACTGTGCTCCACAGTGATTGCATTGCATTCCCACCAGCAGTGCACGAGGGTTCCTTTTTCTCCACATCCTCACCAACACTTGTCATTTGTTGATTTGTTGACGACTGCCATTCTGACAGGAGTGAGATGGTACCGCATTGTCATTTTGATTTTCATCTTTTTGATGATTAGTGACTTTGAGCATGTTTTCATATGCCTCTTGGCTTTCTGTATGTCCTCTTTCAAAAAGTATCTATTTAGATCCATTGTCCATTTTTTATTGGTTGTTTATTTTTCTTTTGTTAAGTTGTATGAGTTTCCTGTAAATGTTGAAGATTAAACCCTTATGGAAGATAACATTGGCAAATATGTTCTTATTGTTTTGTTGATGGCTTCTTTTGCTGTGCAGAAGTGTTTTATTTTGATGTTTTGGTTAACTTCTACCATGGCTCAATATTTTAAAAATAACTTCATTATTCCTTGAGAATGAGCATCCTGGCAAGTTGTGTCTGGCCTCTTGGCAGATCATGGTTTCAGCAGATTCCCTTTGCACAGATCACCCAGACACTCATCTGGCCTAAGGTCCATGGTCAGAAATATGAAAATCAGCAGTGCTCTTTTTATACAGGACCATAAAAATGACCATGCAGGTTCAAATAGTTTGAAGTAACCATGTTAAATCATGTACACAATTTAACATTTCAATTAAGACTGTGGAATGGATTTGGAGCAGGAGCTGGGAAAATGGGGAAGAATAGTCACAGTGTAGCATACACTCTTCTTCTAGAAGAGGGTTTCTCAAACTCAATAATATTGACATTTTGGACTGAATAGTCTTCATTGTAAGGAACTCTCCATGTGCCTTTAAGGATGTTAAGAAGCATCCTTGGCCTCTACCCAATACATGCTAATAGCATCTTTCAAGTTTGATAAACAAAAATGTCCGCAGACATAGCAAAATGTTTCTTGTGGGGCAAAGTCATCCCTTATTAACAACCACTGTACTGGAAGAAATATTTAGATTGGCCCCACTGAGGTGAAATCATAAACAATCATTATATTTAGAAGTATCATTAAGGTTTAATTAGAATATTCTATATACAAATGACTATGCTTTTTGAATGATCAATAAATAGTTGAGCTTTTTTTTAAAAAAAATATTTATTCACTTTAGAGAGAGACAGGGAAGGGGAGAGGGAGAGAGAGAGCGAGACAGGGAGAGAAAGAGAGAGAGGGAAACATAAATTTGTTGTTCCACCTATTTATGCATTCATTAGTTGTTTCTTGTATGTGCCCTAACCTGGAATCAAACCCACAACCTTGGCATATTGGAAGGACACTAACCTACTGAGCTATCTGGCCAGGGCCAGGAGTTGAACTTTCATACAAGAAAAAGAAAAGCAAGCATACTTACAATTTTAAACACTATCATCCTCTCAATGAACAATAAAGAAGGATACATATGTATTCATTTAGTCACTAAGAAATGTATGGATGGGTTATGTGACTGTAATTTGTCTCTCAACTCTAATTTGTCGTTGGAGTTGGGTCTGTATGTGGCCTTCTACCCCTATCTCCTATCTCCTAGTTCAGATATTAAGACTTGATTTAAAATAAAAGTGTGTGTGTGTGTGTGTGTGTGTGTGTGTGTAAATTTGGTGATATTTTGATTAATAAATTATTTTTAAAAGAAGTTTCTTTATAGCAGGAACATGTATAAAATTAGAAAAACAAGTCTTCATAAATCATTCAAATAGAGTTGATATGCATCTCCAGTTGAATGTACCAGGAAACATCTTGTCACAACTTCTTTTTCTCTAGAGAGAGATTTCAGGTAACATTCAGTTTCCTAGACAAGGTTATTAATCCTGCAAAGATTGTTTGCTGCTCTTCATTTTCTGAATCCATTCCCACTTCAGTAGAGACTTTTCTTCCTTGTAGATATGCAACACATTAAGCATGCCTAGACCTACTCTATAAATGCAGGTAAGGTCCTAGTACCTGTCATAGATGCTAGTTGCCTGTCTTTGAAGCAGCTTTATTAAAGCAAGCACATGCACATTAATTTTAATTATCAAAATAAAGACCTCTCCCTCCTACCCTGATTTCAGACATCAACATGGACATGCAGGAAGAGTTTCCTGCAAGCAAACATTGATGGGTTTTGAACACTGCTTTTACAATACATGTCTGATTTTGAAATGCACAAGTCCTTTTATAAAAATATATTTTTATTGATTTCCAAGAGAGGGAGAGAGAGATAGAAACATCAGTGATGAGAGAGAATCATTGATCAGCTGCCTTCTATCTGCCCCCTATTGAGGACTGAGCCCAAAAACCCAGGCATGTATGCTGACTAGGACTTGAAATTGTGACTTCCTGGTCGATGTTCAACCACTGAGTGATGTTGACCAGGCTATGCACAAGTTCTGCATGAAACTTTCTTACAAGAAAGACTGTCAAAGGAACAGAATAGTCAGGCCTCTTAGGCTTCTCCATGTGCTTCCCTTCCTGTGCATCAAGGGGATGGTAAGATGGTGGAGGGAAAGAGGTATCTAGCTTTCCCTGGTGGCTTTGGCCCAGTGAGTTTCAATGGAAATCTCTGTGGTCACATCTGGGGAGGAGATGGTGTGGGAGGGTACAAGGCTGGAGGGCATGTGAAGAGGACTGAGGTGGAGAGAATGCCTTTGGAAGGTTTTTGGCAGGTTGGAAGGTTGGAAGATCAGAGTGGGAAAAGGAAAGTTCTAGGAAATAAGTGCTGTCCATTGAAAGATTGAGGATGGGGTTAGTGATGGTGAAAGGATTGATGTACACTAGGAAAGTATGCTATCCTTTGGCATTTTCTCAGGAGGCAGAATAGAGATGAGCATACTTTCAATTAACTGTTGTTTGTTGGACATACCTTAGTTAGTTTTTCCTTTCTAGAACAGGACACAAACAATTATTCCCATTCTAGAAGTTATTGGTGACAGAAAGACTTATGCCTGTTTATCAACTGTGCCCTATTGCAGCTCTGTAATGTATCGTCTCTCTTTCCCAGGAGAGGACAGGTGGGACATTAAACAGTGCATTTACTTGTACTTCTAATAACAAACTCCTTAATAAATGATTCCCCCCAAATACTGTCATTTTATTTTTAGATAGAGCATTTTAGTTTTGATAGAGCAGTTTTAATGAGCAAATGACTTTTGTTCCATTTCTTTTTAGTTTTAGATTTTTGGATTTGTCAAGTCCTAACATTTCACCCCCAGTTCCTTGAAACATCCCAAATAAAAACATCATATAACAAAAGCAGGCCCACAGTCTGCTTTTGTTACATAAAGAATATCTTGAATCTTACTGATGTTTGTAAACAATATACCCTGTTTTTTCCTAGAAGAATATTTAGTTAGTTTTCAAATAGATTCTTTTATAACCATTTTCATTGAAAGACAGATGATTAAACCTTTGTAGCAAATATATATTTAGATACTTGAATAGATCCAATTAGTAAAAAATGTTACATATTTGAATTTATTACATTGAGCCTGTTAATCCAAATGAGAAAAAAAATGATTAATTATCTTTAATTTTGGAATTATATGTAAATTGTTGAAATACACACATATAATATATATACATTCAAATTCACTTGTATTAAGAGGTTTTCTTTAGTGTGTGTGTGTGTGTATGCTAATTTTTTAAGAAGTTTATATTTTGGGCTTCTATTTGATTGTACAGATGCATATATGTATATTTATACTGCAATTCACTTTCATAATTTTATAATTTTTCTACTTCAATCAAATTGCCTTTCCTTTTTAAGAAGGGATGTAAGGAAAATAATGACTTTTTTTGGTATTTTATCCACAAAGCTCACCCAAAACTTTAGGATTCCAACTTAAAGTAGCAAGCATTTACTCTAAAAGTAAACCCAAAGAAAAGAGGTTTCTGTGACCAACTAACTATACAGGGATTGGATTCTAAATTCAGAGAATAAAATGTTTTATTAAAATATGTTAGCTCATCACTTCCAGACTGTGCTTTGGAAATAGCCAATGGCCCTCCTTCAGGTGATCTCAGGCGGTAGTTCATTTTCTTTTGTTAAAAGAAATGGCTAAATAGAGAAAGAGATATTTCTGACTAATATGTAATCCCTGATGCTGGCATGCATCAGCATGTTATATAACTATGCCTCTATTTATGGTTTCAGTATTTGTTTTGTTATATTTAAATTACAAAAATAATGTTAGTCCCTGGCCCTTTGCAATGGATCCTAGCTGACCTCAAATTGAAAACAAACATCTTACTGTTTTCTGAACCAGTGTGCTGGTGACCTATAAGGATATCTATTAGCATGCAGTGATTTGCCTAAGATATATTGTTTTAGGCTAAAGCAGAAGGATTTTTTTTAATTGTAAGAGTACATGGTGGTGAAGTGGATAAATATGAACAAGGGAGGGAACAGAATGACTACAATCCATTAGGGTTTTAAAAAAATCTATTTTTATTGATTTCAGAGAGAGGAATGGAGAGGGAGAGATAGCAGCATCAATGATGAGAGAGAATAATTGGTTGGCTGCCTCCTGTACACTCCCTACCGGGGATCTAGCTGGGCTGGATCTGGTGAATTTTTGAGCATTGGCAGAGAAAGGTAGAAGAAAAAGCTGAAGGAGCTGCTTTCATGGGATATGCCATACTTACCAGATACTTGTGAGAGTAGCTAGGCTGCTCCAAGGACAGTGACAGCAGTGATCAGAGCATGTAAGAGAACTTCCTTCTGACCTCAGACAGTGACTCTTCAAAAACTGGCTACTCTGGGAACACAGAGAGGTGGTGCTTTGACATGGGCACAGACATTCTACAGGGCACATGAAGCAATGGCAGTGACTAGCAGTTTTCATGTAGGAAGGAGACTCCAGAAGGAATGGTTGGAAGCAGACCTATTCTTTCCCTTTCAGGAACCCCCAGAAATTTCTAGATAGGGGTCCCTTTTGGGGGGCTGGAATTCTTCCTTCCTGATTCAGTAAGGACAGTGACTCAGTAAAATTTGGATGTCTATTGTTAATGCAGCTTCGTTCTCCAAACGTTGCTGAGGACTGGAGAAATTCAAATTATCTTTATGGAATTTCAAAATCACCAGGACTATCCTTTTTTATGGAATTTCAAAATCACCAGGACTATTCTTTTTTAAAAGGGGTCCACCCAATAATAAAGTACAAATAAAGAAAATACAATGCCTGACTGATATTCATTAATATAATTTTGTTTCCACAGTCTGGGTTCATTATGAAACTTCTGAAACGTCTCTGTGCATATTAATGAGTTTAATAATTAGATGAGGAAAGAGGGAGAATGTGTGGTTCAGAAGGAATTAGTCAATATTATTAAAACATAACCGATATAATGTATCTATATTTATTGAGAATGGTTGCATTGTCAGTTTCAGAAATTATCAGATAATTTATTTGAGAGTAAAATTAGGATTACAATTTTATTTTTATTTACTTAGTGCTAGAAAACAGCATTTAACTAAAACACATTTTATTTTAGTACTAGAGGCCTGGTGCATGAAATTCATTCATAGGGGGTGGGGAAGAGGGTCTCTCACCCCAACCTGCACCCTCTAGCAATCCGAGACCCCTTGGAGGATGTCTGACTACCAATTTAGGTCCTACGGGATTGGGCCTAAACCAGCAGTAGGGATCAGACCTAAACCAACAGTTGGATATTTCTCTTACAATATGGGACCTCTGGCTCCTAACCATTTGCCTGCCTGGCTGCCTGATTTCCCCTAACCATTCTGCCTGCTGGCCTCATTGCCCCTAACCACTCTCCTGCCTGCCTGCTTACTCCTAATCACTTGCCTGCCTGCCTGATTGCCCCAACCACTCTGCATTCCACTTGCCTGCCTGCCTGATTGCTCCTAACCCCTCTGCCGGCCTGATCACCCCTAACCATTCACCTGCCTGACTGATTGCCCCTATCTGCCTCTGCCTTGCTCCTGCTGCTGCACCTTTGTCTGGAAGGATGTTCAGAATGATTGTCTGGAAGGTCATTTAGCTGTCTGATCTAATTAGCATACTATGCTTTTATTATTATAAAAGTGCTGAAATAGCTAGACAGTGGCTAATTTTCAACATACCCTATGATATTTCACTTTAGAACTCCAAACACTTCAGATTAGGGAACACTATTGGTATACTATGGGATGTTTGTTCAAAAATATATCTTGAAGAACTATTTATTTTATTTGCTTTCTTTCACTATTAAAGCAACAGACAGGATGCTCCAACACTTTACTGACATTTATCAAACAAGTCATTTATTTTCTTTTAGTCTCTGTTTTGTCATCTGTAAAAGGTGATAAAAGAAGCCTAAAGTTGATATGTTAAGGAATTGAGATAAGGTGGCTCCCAGCACAACTATTTGCATTTTGCAACAGCAAAGTCGTGGCTTTAAATTCTGTTCTTTGGTCTTCATGCTAACCATGGTTCTAGGATTATATTTATGTTGTCTCACTTTCTTAATTCTATACTTAGACATGCTGCTGTCAATGATGTGGGATAAAATATATTTTTTAACTCCAATAAATCTACAAATCCATTATTTTATTTTGAAATGTCTTTTTTTTTTTTCTATTTCTCTTCCTAATAGCATAAGTCTAGTTTGGGATCTTACCACCTCATGCAAGGATGACTGAGCAAGTAATAATCTCTAGCAGGCATTTCTGACAGCTGATTTCCCCCTTCCATTTGATAAGTATTATATTATTTGGCTTATTTTTATTTTCCTTAAAAAACACATTGCACCCCTCCCCCTTCATCAACAAAAGAAAATTTGGGTAGGTTGACAAATATTTAAATTATATCTTGCCCTAATTTCTTTTTAAAATATATTTATTTTTTTATTTCAGAGAGAAAGGGAGAGGAAGAGAGAGATAAAAACATGATTGGTGAGAGAAATCGTTGATTGGATGCCTTCTGCCTGCCCTCCTCTGGGGGATCGAACCTGCCACCCAGGCATGTGCCCTGACCAGGAATTGAACAATGTCCTTCTCCTGGTTCATAGGTTGGTGCTCAACCATTGAGCTATGATGGCTGGGCTCATGCCCTGATTTCTTTCCTCATTTTTATGGCTCTTTATAAAAAGAACATTTCCCTTGTTCCCCCTCCCCCAACCTTCCCTATACATTCTTTTTCACTTCAGGAAGGAGGTTTTGTTTGTTTGTTTATTTTTGCTGTCCTTGTTTATTCTGGCCTGTCTGCCAGACTGTTCCCCTCATCCACCATGCTTCTCCTCGTTCCACAACCAGCCATCTGGGATCATTTGGATTTTTCTCTGCTCTTAAAGTTTTCAGTTCAAGTTATATGTAAACTTGCCAAATAATTATGTCTATAGTACTTCTTTGCCAGAGATTTTTATGCAGACAACTAACTGACCCCTGGCATATTTTATATTGTGGTTAAATATACATAACATAAAATTCATAATTTATCAGTTTTGAGTGTACAATTCACTGGCAACCATTAGCAATATCCATGTCCAGAAAATTTTCATAATCAAAAACTGAAATTCTTTATCCATTAAATAATAACTCTCTATTCTTCCCTCCCTCAGCCTCTGCCATTTTTCCTTTATCTATAAATTTGACTATTAGAGGTACTGCAAATAAGTGGAATCATATGATGTTTGTACTTTGTATCTGGCTCATTTCTCTTAGTACAAGGTTCTCATAGTGCACCCATAATGTATGAATTTCATTCCTTTTTAAAGTTGGATAATATTTCATTATGTGTATAGACCAACTTTTGTTTGTTCATTCATCTGCTGGTGGACAATTGGGTTGTTTCCACATTTTGGTTATTGGGAATTATGTAGCTATACAGATTGGTGTTCAAATATGTGTTCTAATCTCTGCTTTCAATTATTTTGTGTATATCCCCATAAGTGGAATTATGGATCCTGGTATGTTTAATTTATTAAAGGACTATCATTCTGTCTTCAACAGCAGTAGCACCATTTTATATTCCCCAAATCAATACACAAGGGTTCCAGTTTCTCCATACCCTTGCCAAAACTTATTTTTCACTTTTGAATAATAGTCATCCTAATGGGTTTGTAATAGTGTCTCATTGTGGTTTTGATTTGATTTGTATTTCCCTAATGATAGTGATGTTGACTATTTTTTTACTGTGCTTATTGGCCATCTTTGCATGCTTTTGAAAGGATCTTTTAAAATTTATTGGTGAGAACTTTTTAAACAGCACATACTGAAAAAGTTTAACATGTTATTGAAGACTAAGTTATCACAAGGAGCATGAACTAATGCACTGTGTGCATGACACAGGGAGAAATATGGAGGAACAGAGGGCTTTTCAATAGCCTTAGATTTCTTGCTTATTTGGTAGATTATTTAAATGTTTTCTGTCAATTGCTTTGTTTATAGCAGCTCTTCTCTTTGGTGTCAATGTGGCTGTGTCTATAAGCAAATTTTTTCCTAACTTGACGTTTTAACCAGATTTTTCTTGGAAAGTAGGTGACCCAATGTTAGAGTTATGTATATACGAGTGGTACCTCGAGATACGAGTGTCCTAACATGCAAGATTTTTGAGATACGAGCCGTCTAGCGAGCGATTTTTGCTTTGAAATACGAGCAACATTTGAGATAGGAGTAATCACGTGGATCGGCCGGCTGCGCATGACCCACCAGTTTACCTGACTAGAACGTCTCATAGTTTCCCACGCCTCAAGGTTACAGAACAAATTAAACTCGTATCTCGAGGTACCACTGTATTAGACCAGTGGTTGGCAGACTCATTAGTGAACAGAGCAGCAAACCGTGGCTCGTGAGCCACATGCGTCTCAGGAGCCGCAGTTGGCTGATCACTGTTAAAAGGCTCTTGTGAAGGCTTAAGGACTCACCTGTAGAGAGAGACAAGAAGCTCTATTGAATGCAGTTTGCTATGTTAAGCATATTACTTACTTTTATTTGTTACTAATGAAGCTAGGTAAGATTTCTTGATGGACTTTTCTATGGAAGTGGGGTTTTGGAGAGTAAACTTTTCATGTGTAGTAGCCATATTTAGTTGTTTACTTACTCTATATTTATTACTATATTTATGATGTTGAATATTCAGTGTGCATCTAATGAAAATATTTTAGTTTCTTTATGGTGGATTCATTCAAGTTATATCACAGGACAGTTTTTGTGCCAATTTTAACCAGTTTTTTCGTTGATTAATTGATTCTAAAATTATGGTCATTATTAAGGAAAGGCTTTGAGATTATTTTCATGCTTTTAAAAATAAAAACTTGCCAATTTTTTTGCTGTGTTACAAATAACCTCCAGAATTAGTGGTTTAAAAAGACATCATTAGCTCACTCACTCACGATTTTGTGGATTGATGATTTGGGATGGCTCAGCTGGGTAGTAACTCTGATGGTCTTACTTAAAGTTCAATTCTGTGGTGTGGTTACCTGGCAGGCCAGTCTTCTCCATAGGTTCAAGAAGCAACAGAAAAGGACATACTCCAGTGTACAAGCATTCTCCGTGTCTCTGTCTCAGGTTTGCCAAGGTTCTTTGGCCAAAGAAGTCACATGGCTAAGTCCGGATTTAGGAGAAAGAGAAATGGATTCTATCTCTCCATGAAATGAGCTGCAAACTACTCTGACTATTGTTTTGTTTTCTATCACAATATTAGCATCAACTTATGGCCTTGGTTTTGTTATTGTAGTATAAGTACCATATGAAATCGGTATATCCAAAATAAAACCTAACATGTTCTACATAGAGGCACTAAATATAGGATTTTTAAATGGCATAAAGTTGGATATCTTCTTTGCTTGAATTGTTAGTTTAAAATGTTTCTCAACAGGTTTTGTTTCTTTAAAAAAACACACAACACAAACATTTGTCTGCCTTACTTTTATCAGAGTTTGTAAAATAAGATTACTAAAATATCCAAATCACTTATATAAGACAATTGAATGCCAAAAATTTTAAAAAATTTGTAAAATAAGAAGATTACTAAAATATCCAATTCAATTATATAAGACAATTGAATGCCAAAAATTTTAACATCAAATCAATCCCCACAGTATCTTTGTCCTTTTAAATTTTACCTTCTACAGAATATCATTAAAAAGAAAGAAAAATGGAGTAAAAAAGAAAATATAGAATAAAATTTTAGTCATAAATATATTGAAGTTACCAAAGTTATTTGGAAGCTAATTATGACTATGTACAAAGCAAATGATGTGAGAATGAATTAATGAAGACTAGCTACCTCCTACAAGCTAATGAGGCATACTTTATATCAATAGTGCCATAGATTGAAAAATTAAATTTCTCAGTGCTTAGAAAAAAAGGAGCAGCCCAAGTCAAGAATGACATGCAAGGCCAAAGGAGTTTCCAAAGGCATGCTCTGTGATTAAGCTTTTGCTCATTTTTCTGTGATTTCTGTGGTACTACAGAGTGTAGAATCCCTGAAATTTCCTCATCTCTTATCTCCCCTCTCCCCAAAATAATCAGTGTGGGGCAGAAGTGGTAATATTCAAGTGCATTTCTTTCTCAAGAGTTGGTGCTTAAGTGCAGTGCATTGATAGTACCTCTTTTTCCTCTTTTTGCATGATTATGCAGGTGATTTTCAATCAAGTTCTTTTTATATCTTTTTTTCTCCATTAACATGGGTGTGTGTATGTGTGTGTGTATATCTATATATGTGTGTGTGTGTGTGTGTGTGTGTGTGTGTAGTTTATATATAGTGCTAGAAACCATTCTAAGCAATTTATTTGTATTAACACTATGAGGGAAGTAGTAAACTTATTTCCAATTATAGATGAGAAAAGTAAAGTACAAATAAATTAAATTATTAAACCAGAGACACACTGCTAAAAAAATAATGTCATGTGGGCTCTATTCCCAGAACCCCCATTTTTAACAACTCTATAGTAGTACTCAATCTCTATATGTAAAATAGTTTGACTCATTTGGGAGAGATGGCTTTAAGAAATACAAAAGACAAAAATTAATATATTGGGCCTGATTCAGCCATGGAGATAAAATACTCTCTGGAATAATTTAATATTAGTCTTAAAAGCAGAAGACGATGTTTTAGATCTTATCTTCTTAATAGTTGTATGAAGTTCAAGACATTTCAAAGAAACGTTTCAACTAATGCCATAAGGATTATATATAGTTAATTGCATTCTTATCCATAGAAATATTAAGATTTTATTACATTTGTAAAATAGGCTATGTACTATAAATTGGAAGTCAAATCTAATACTTATCATGCACTAGATGGTTGTGATTGAATAAACCCCTTAAAATTCTGCCTTATTTCCCCAATTATAAAATAGAATAATTTTTAAAACCTAACCTCTAAAATTTTCACAGGAATGTAGGAAAAAAAAATTTATAGCATTTACTGGCCTACTATAAATCCAAACTGGTAGGTAGCAATGCTACACATAGAACTAAAAAATATTAAGTTTTATGAAATATTTAGGTCCTTTTTAAGGTCTCTCTTATGTTCAAAGAGGTGTTGGTATTGAGAAAAGTTGGTGGTTATTGATAACATGCAATCCTCTTCTGACTAGGAGACTGTATGATTTATTCTATATATATCTTTCCTTTGTCGTTTTACATTAAATTTTCTAAAACTTCCAAGTATGGAAGTCAGGGAGCCAGGTATAATAATGTGTGTGTGTGTGTGTGTGTGTGTGTGTATAATATAGGGTAATATACAAATTGGTTGGGATGCCATCACAGTAACAACTGAACAACTGATCAGCAGGCTGCATGTGCAAGGGGTGGGCAGGGACTTTCAGCACTGAGGACATAATGATGGCTGCTGCTTGCCCAGCGCCGACCAGAGACTCAGGCAAGCCTCTGGTGGCCACTGCCACTTTGAGGGTCCGAAGCTCAGGCAATGAGGGCCAAGCATGACTCAGGCAAGCTCAGGCAGCCTTACCGCTGGCAGTGAAGCAGCAGTGATGTAATGGGGGCATCACCTTCCCTTGATTGTAGGGTCAGCTCCCATAGAGAGAAGCCAGAGTAAGCAACAGTGAGGGGGTGATGGGGGCAGTACCTTCCCCTGATCAGCTGGTTGCCTCCGCAGAGGGAGGCCCTACTGTGGCTCCCCATGGGGAGAGGGCCTAAGCCATCAGTAAGACATCCCCTGAGGGCTCCTGGAGTGTGAGAAGGGGCAGGCTGGGCTGAGGGATCTCCCTGCCCAAATCATGTGTGCGTGCGTGCGCGCGCGCGCGCACACACACACACACACACACACACACACACACACACACTGACATCTTTTTCACCTTTAGAATCATAGTGATTATTAGAAATAGAGCCATTCTTTGAAGCTGATTTTGTTCCAACCTCACATTTTGTAACTGATAATAATAGTACTCATTGTTGGCATTCTACCCCCAACTTGGAGTAATAATAAATAATATTACTCATTGTTGGCATTATACTCCCAACTAAATCTCCTGAAATAAAATCCAGAGCATTTCCCATGCTCTGACGTAGTTTCTTTCTTTGATCTTATTCTTTGATATCACTTCTTCCCATTTAATTCACTGTTTTTCCTTTTCAAATTGCCTCTCTCCCTTATTCTCATAGTAGTTTCCAAGTCAGAAAATTAAAAAATACAATAAAAATTGGTCAAAGAAAATGATATAACTTCCATCCAATTCAAATTTTAGGCCAAAAAAGATACTATTAATTTTACTGTATGTGCTAAAATATATAACTACTATGAAGAACCCAGGATAGCTTTCATATATACAGGAACACCAATACTGTTTCTGTCTCGGCTGGGAGGCTGTATGATTTGTTCTATGTGTCTTTTCATTATTATTTTTTAATTTTTCAAGGCTTCCAAGTATGAGTGAGCCACCCATAATAATGTTTTAAAATATTTTAATATTTTATATTTTAATATAAAAGCCAAGTGACTAAATGAACAACCAGTTGACTGGTCACTGTGATGCACACTGACCACTAGGGGGGCAGATGCTCAATGCAGGAGATGCCCCCTGGTGGTCAGTGTGCTTCCATAGAGGAAGCACTGTTCAGTGAGCTTACTGAATGGTGAAGGCAACAAGTGCAGTGGGGCCATGATGAGCGAAGTGGCACAGGCTCCTCCCTGGCTGCCTGCGGCTTCTCATACTACTACATCTCTGGGGAGATGTTGGACTGCTGTTTTGTCCCAATCTGAAGATGCAAGCCAAGCTGATGGATCCCACTGCTGCACAAATCTATGCACTGGGACTTTAGTTCTATATAATAATTCTATATAATAAAAGGATTATATGCAAATAGACTGAATGGCAGAAAAACTGAATAACCAATCAATGCGTAATATGCTAATGATATGCTAAGGCTGCTCAATCACTCACTACGATGTACACTGACCACTGGGGAGCAGATAACCAACTGGTTGACCAGTTGCTATGATGTGCCCTGACCACCAGGGGGCAGATGCTCCTACCAGTAGGTTAGCTTGCTGCTGGGGTTCAGCCAATCAGGACTGAGCAAGATGGGCTGGATATGATGTGGAGCTTCCTCCCCACCCCCCACAGTCCCTCACTGACCCAATTGTGCATCCGTGGGTTCTCTCAGCCTGCCTGTGCCCTCTCGCAATCTGGAACCCCTTGGGGATGTTGGAAAGCCAGTTTCAGCCTGATCCTGCAGGCCACTCCCCTTGGGAGGGCAGCAGACACAGGGCTCATGGCTGGTGAGCGATGCTATGGCAGCATGAGCTTCTCCCCATCAGGACTGAATGGGCATGAGCCCGCAGCAGGTACAGTGGGGCTGGTTGAGCAGGAGCAGCAGGTAGGAACTGGAGGCAGTGTTGGACTGTGGGTTTCAGCCCAATCCCTGCAGACCACCCAGAGGGACCCTACCCATGCATAAATTCATGCACTGGGCCTCTAGTGCATACCTACACATATATACACACATACATTGATATATGTGATAGATGTTGGAAGGGCTCTAGCTCAGATTTTTATTAAGTCTATAGAGTGTATAGAATCCATGTGTCAGCTCCTGAGGAGGTTGCCTGCTTATGCATATAGGTGCTCACAAAGTGCATATGCTTCCCCCATGACCATGAACACTAAGTCCCTTTCTTGAGTCCATATGTCCAACTGTGATGAGAGATGTTACTTTGTTTAACCCCACATAGCTCTCAGCTTTCTTTGAACCTGAATGGAGGAACAGATTTGATATGTTCTGATATCTAGATCACTGATAGAGAAAAATGAATATACTATATTTCTCTTAGGTTTGAAATGATGTTTATTTAAGAATTACATGAGGTCAGAGGATATACCTTTTGTGGATTATTATTTTTATTTCATTCTTTTAAAAATAATTAGTATAGTGGTGTATTATACAAGTAATAGCTTGTTTTAATCATTAGTTTATTTTTTTTTAGTACTTTGAAACATAACATTGATGGGCAGGGATGGATGGAGAGTACAATTAAGAAATTGGATGGGTAAATATAGACTCATTTGCCAAGTTACATGTTAGTACTACAGACAATCATTGAGACTTATAAGGAAAGTATCCTATATAATAAAAATCTAATATGCAAATTGACTAAACAATAAAACAACCAGTCGCTATGACATACACTGACCAGTAGGGGGCAGACGCTCAATGCAAGAGCTGCCCTCTGGTGATCAGTGCACTCCCATAGGGGGAGCACCACTCAATCAGAAGCCCTGAGCCAGGTTCATGGCTGGTGAGTGCAGCAGTGGTGCTGGGAGCATCTCCCACCTCTGAGGCAGTGCTAAGGATGTCCGACTGCCCCATGGGGAGTGGGCCTAAGCTGTCAGTCAGACATCTCTTGCAGGCTCCCAGCCTGTAAAAGAACGCAGGTAGGGCCGGGGACCACCCCCCCCACCCCCACCACCAGTGCATGATTTTCGTGCACCAGATCTCCAGTAGGACAATAAAAGGAAATATACAAATTTTACCTAGTGAGTAATTAATTAAGCTCATGCCACCTGTGAGCATTTTTAGAGCAGTTAGGCTAGGCTTTCTTGAATTAGCCAGGATTTGGCTCTATTATTAGTAACTGAATATTAAATAGGATGGAACAAGGGCCTTACCTGGTAGGATAATTCTTTTACTTTTGCATTTGGGGTCATAAATAGGCCTGGCTTTCATGATGAAGATTTATAGAAAAGCTACTTTTGAGTAAGATTTCCCAAGAAGGACATTTTGCTTGTGGCTTAGATATACTTTTGAAAGAGGAACGGCATTAACAGTGCTTATCTGTTTCTTATTAAAATGTAATGGAACTTTTGACAAAAAGTGAAATATTGGATGAACTTATGATAGTTGTCTTTAATGGCAGTTCAGGACACAAATAGCTCATTCCAGACACCATTTACCTAAGGCCTTTCAATTAAATTTTCTAAGTACTTTGCATGTTCAACCTTACATTTAAAGTAAGCACATTCCACTTCAGGGAAATGAAACTACTTATGGTCATAAAATAATAGATTCAGATTGGCCTTTAGTTAACAGGGTAAGTGTGCCAAAAATCTGAAGGGTATTACTGTAAATAAAAATCTTTATTAAGTACTAAAGACTGCAAATTGATTTTAAAGGTTGTCATCTTTTCTGGCACATGATAAAATGCAATAATGATAATTAATATTAAAATGCTTCCCAGGAAAGAGGATGCCCTGAAGCAATATAGAATCTTAGTTCTATGCCAGTCATGATGAAGGCCCAGTACATGGAAGTAATAGGTTATCTCTGTTGTAGGACTCTATGAATGAGACTCAGTCATAGAGGCCAAGGGTGAATGGTTGACCATTAGGTTTATTTGCTCCTTAGTCAGAAACATTGTCCTTAACTCCAGCAAGGACTCTTTGTTCACAGAAAGTTTTTACCCAAGTCAGTCAGTCAGTCAGTCCAGTCAGCCAGCCAGTCAATGTTTGTTGCCTGTGGAGATTTTGGCAAATAGGGCTGGATCCAAGGAAAATTGCTTATGTTAGCAATAGATGAAATTAATATTTCTCTCTCAATAGTTTCCTATATCCCTTTTCTCCCTTTTAATCCACCTCTCTTCCCACATATTCTCACACACCAATAATCTCGTCTTCCTGGTCTGTCCTACAATAAAATTAATGGAAGACTAAAGCAAACTAAGGAGTTAGTGACTCAAGGTGACATCTATTCCTCCTGGTCCATCCCAGGCCTTTTAAATGACAGCAAGCAATATCCCCCCCGCCCATTACTCTTTTATTTATTTATTTATTTATTTATTTATTTATTTATTTATTTATTTATTTATATTTTAATAAATCTTTATTGTTCAGATTATTAAAATTGTTTCTCTTTTTCCCCCATATCTCCCCTCTACCTGGCTCCCACCCCACCCTCTGCCTTTATCCTCCCCACCATTGTCCCCCTCCATAGGTGTATGATTTTTGTCAGTCTCTCCCTGCACCCTCCCTCATCTCTTTCCTCCTGAGAATTATCAGTCCACTCCCTTTATATGCCCCTAATTTTATTATATTTACCAATTTATTCTGTTCATCAGATTTTCAACTCACTTGAGATTTACTTATTGATAGATATGTATTTATTGTTCATAATTTTTATCTTTAACTTTTTCTTCTTCTTCCTCTTCTTAAAGAATACCTTTCAGCGTTTCATATAATACTGGTTTGGAGTTCATGAACTCCTTTAGCTTTTTCTTACCTGTGAAGCTCTTTATCTGCCCTTCAATTCTGAGTGATAGCTTTACTGGGTAGAGTAATCTTGGTTGTAGGTTCTTGCTGTTTATCATGTTGAATATTTCTGGCCACTCTTGTCTGGCCTGCATAGTTTCTGTTGAGAAATCAGCTGTGGGTGCTCCCTTGTAGATAATTAACTGTTTTTCTCTTGTTGCTTTTAATATTCTCTCTTTGTCTTTTGGTCTTGGCATTTTAATTTTATGTGTCTTGGTATGGTCCTTTTTGAATTCTTTTTGTTTGGGGTTCTGTGTGCTCCCTGGACTTGTAAGTCTATTTCTTTCACCAGGTGGAGTAAGTTTTCCGTCATTATTACTTCAAATAGGTTTTCAGTATCTTGCTCTCTCTCTTCTTCTGGCACCCCCATAATTCTGATGTTGGTACACTTGAAATTGTCCCAGAGGCTCCTTACACTATCTTCACATGTTTGGATGCTTTTCCAGTAGAGTATTTTCTGCTTCTTTGTATTTCAAATTTTTGACTTGATTCTTGCATTCCTCTAGTTTGCTATTAGGTCTCTGTATAATAATTTTTATTTCAGTCAGTGTATGTTTAATTTCTAGTTTATCCTTTTCATCTTCTCTTGGGTCTTGCTAAATTTATCCATCTTTTCTAGGAAATTCTTGAAAAAACTTATAACTGTCGTTTTGAACTCTATATCCAGTCGTTTGTTGTCCTCCATTTCTTTCATTTGTGATCTGTTCTTTTTTTCTCCACATATTTTGCTGCTCCTCTGAGTTGGTAGAGTAGCTTTGTGTGCTAGGTGTTCTATGTGGCCCAGTAGCTCTGTCTCCCTTCTTACCTGAGGTGGATACTTTTCGTGGATCCCTTTGTGGACTGTGTGTACAGCCTTGTTGTAGTTAATTCTTGATTGTTGTTGGTATCATTGGGTGGAATTGACCTTCCCAATGATACAAACAATTCTTGATTGTTGTTGGTATCCTTGGGGGGAATTGACCTCCAAGCTAATTGGTTGTGAGGATCAGCTGTGTCTGTGCATGTGAGCTTGCCTTTAGACCTCTGCCTTTCGTGTGCGTGCACGCACGTGTGAGCTATTAGACCTCTGCCTTTCCAGTTCCCCTGAGTTTCCGTGCGCTCTAGGGACCTGTATGAGTCTGGGTCCCCAGGGTTTTGCCCGAAACTGGTGTTTAGTGCAGTTGGACCTGGATTTCAGTGCTGTTGTGAGGTTCTGTTTTCCTCCCACTAGAGAATGCTAGCAGCAGAATCAGCAATCAGTGCTCTGTGTGCGCACTTTTGTGTGCACTTTCGCGTGCCCCCAGAGCTCTGTCTTTCGAGGCTCCCCTAAGTTTCTGGGCACTCCTTTCTTTTCACAACAGTCCAGACTCCCCTGTATGAGTCTCGCCTGGAGCTGGGTTCAGTGCAGTTGGGATTTTCCATCTCCCTTCCCTTAGAGGAAGCCAGCCAGACCTTCCTCCGCCGGTCCTCTCCACAAGTGTGTCTCTGTACCTCAGCTTTTTACAGCCCCTCTGAATCTTCATGAGTCTCTCTCTTTGCTTGTATTTATAGAATTTTCACTCAGCCAGCTTTCCTGTGGTTCTGTATGGTGGCCATTCTGTCTGTTAGTAGCAGTTTTGAAATTGTTGTGTGAGGCAGCAGCTTAGGTGTTCACCTATGCCACCATCTTGATTTCTCCAATATTTCCTTTACAAGAGACAAAAACTAACAATTGTATTATAACCATTTTACATATTGGGGAATTGAAGTTGAGGGAAAATGAACCATTGTTTTCACGTCACACAGAAAGTTGTAGAATCAGAATTTGCACCCAGATCCAGTTAACTCCTTGGCTCTGCTCTTTCCCAATCTCTGGCAGATAGGTTGCAAGGAATTCCTTGTGTAGGAAGATGAGGAGGAGTTCCTCGTCTTCCACAAGCTCATGCTTTGCACCCACCAGATATGCCTGCACATGAGAGCCATTCATGTGACCTAGGCCTTCTCAAGATACTGCCCTGCATAGTCACTTGTGGCTATTCATGCTGGCTTTACCTTGCCTTGACCTCCCTTTAAATTTGCAACCAAGCTTCATTGCTATGATTTAACTCATTCACATTCCACATTTCTTTTCATTCTCTCATGTTTCCACTCTCCTAGGATGACCCAGCCCCCCATTCTACCCTTGTGGTTCAATTCCCACCCTTAGCTGCCTCATGAGATTTAAGCTCTGAGCGTACAGTGAGAAAATAAAGAGGTGTTTTGAATTAGTTATTTTTATTGATGAAATTAAGCACTTCAATATCCTTATAGGAAGTGTGATATATAAGAATTTACTATTGTGAGGCTGGGTGAAAAAAGTGGAGGGATTAAAGGGGGGAAAAGCCTCATAGACACACACAGCAAAGGATGATTACCAGAGGGAAAGGGGGGTAGGGGAGATGGCAGAAGGTTAGGGGAGATAAATGGTGATAGAAGGAGATGACTTGGGGTGGCAAACACACAATGCAATATGTATTTGATGTATTATAGAATTCCACACCTGAAACCTCAGTGTCACCCCAATAAATTCAATTTTTGAAGAAGAATTTACTAACTTTGGAATCCATCTTTATCTGTTTTTCTCTATTCAGCTAAGTCAAAGGCTTTAGTTATTTTGGACAAGCCACAATAACTTTTAGTGAAGATTTCTTCCACCATAGGATGAAAGAAAAAGTCCTCTATAAAAGGAATAACTTCATTTCATTATTATTTTTAATATATTTTTTACTGATTTCAGAGAGGAAGGGAGAGGGAGAGGGGAATAGAAACATCAGTGATGAGAGAGTATCATTGATTGGCTGCCTCCTACACATCTGGGGATCGAGCCTGCAACCTAGACATGTGCCCTGACTGGGAGTCAAACCGTGACATCTTGGTTCATGGGTTGATACTCAATCACTGAGCCACGCTGGCCAGGCTAAAAGAAATAGCTTTATAAAAATGACTTGAGAAATTAAATGCTTCTTTTATGTTTACTCATTATGAGTAATGTTCCAGAGAAACAAGACCAATAGGATACTTATATACATCTTTTTTTTTTAAATAAAGAGTTTGATGAGAAAGAATTGGCTCCTGTGATCATGAAGGCTGCCAGATTTATAGGGAAATTGGCAAACTGGAGACCTGGGAGAGCCTATGGTCTAGTACAGTGGTCGGCAAACTGTGGCTCATGAGCCACATGCGACTTGCAAGCCGCAGTTTGCAGCTCTATAAACAAGTGAGTTTGCTGACCACTGTCATATACTATCCTTTACCTTTTTACACAATATGCCACAATTGCCTAATCCTCACAGCTTCCAACTACATGGTAACATTTAGTCTAGTCCAGTGGACGGCAAACTCGTTAGTCAACAGAACGGCAAAATGTGGCTCTCGAACCGCATGTGGCTCACGAGCCGCAGTTTGCCAGCCACAGGTAGTACCAGACTAAGTCTGAAGGCCTGTGAACCAGGAGAGCCAATGGTATAAGTTTCAGTCCAAGGCCAGCAGATTTGAGACCTAGGAAGAACTGAGGTCTCAGTTTGAGTACAAAGACAGGAAAAGACTGATGCTCCAGCTCAAGACAACCATGAAGGAGGAGTTTCCTTTTCTTCATGGAAGAGTAGCCTTTTGTTCTGTTCAGACCTTCAACTGATTGAATGAGGACCATCCACATTAGGGAAGGCAATCTGCTTTATTCAGTCTGTAGATTTAAAATAATGTTCATTGCATGTAAAAAAAAAAAACTCACAGAAAACACTCAGATTAATGTTTGACCGAATATCTGGGCACCCTGTGGTCCAGTGAAATTCACTAATTAAATGAGCTATCACAAATAATGTTTCTAAATATGAGAAACTTTTCTTTATTTCTATGCACAGACATTTCTTAAAGCTATATATAGGATGAACATTCGTCCTAGTTATCCAGGATAATAGATTTGGTAATTCTTGTTGTCCTACCTATTAATAGTGTCTCCTATTTTTGCAAAAGTCTAGATGACATGGACATCCTACCTATATGGAAGTTTTCCAGGTTTAAGCTATTTTTTGTAATACCAGCTTAAAATAAAATCCTTATTTTCCTCTCCAAGTGAATGTACCAATATATCTACTGTTACATTAGCAGTTTTGTCTCTTTTCTTCCCTGAGTTTGTTCTTCCTGCCCAGTCTTCTGTTTCTGATTGTGGACTTTCTTTCACAGACACATAATTAATGTTTATGAACTCTAATAGACTGAGAGAGGATTGGTTTCTGCCGTGTCTATTAAAACCAATGGTAATTTCTCACATTCAATCAATGTTGGAGTATTTTGAGAAGGTGAGATTAGCAGGCACATAACTCTTAACCAGATTAAAAAAAAGCTTAATATTCATTTTATAGCTGTACTTATACAGAAAAGCATTCACATTTGTCTATTGTGGTACTAGCTAAGCTGATTAGTGCACAGAGCAAATGAAACCAACACCGTTATCCGGCTTCCTAAGATTGCTCGTTGTTTCTAGGCCTTATCACCAGCCAAGGCCTTCATCTGTGGTTCTCCCTCTCTTCAGCCAATGAGATGCTGCTGTTGGTTACTGGAGGTTTGGGTGAGAAAGAGAGGATCAGCTGCTTCCCTGCTACCAGCAGAACAATTCCTGGCACACACTGGGAGAGGCAGGTGGGGCTCAGCAGGACCATCTTCTTATGTTAAGGTCAGCAAGTTATTAAATATTCACCGTAGGGAGGTGATTGGATTAAGTAATTAGTGAATGTAAAATACTTTAAACTGCTAATTATTATGCCTTGTGGGTCCACTTTGCAGATGATCTGCAGTTGGTCAATCTATCAGGAGGCATGTGGCTTAGAATGATGTTCTTTCACTTATCTGTACTCCCCATGAGTTTATAATCATCTCATGGATGGGTTTTGGTATTTTACAGAATTTACAAATGTAATCTACCATTGTAACTTTTCAAACGTTGGTACTTGAGAAAGACAGGGCAAGATAACTAAGGAAAGCTTTTTAGGAGAAAAGGAAGATTAGAAACACCAGATTAGCAAACAACTCACACTATTAATCATGTATCACCATACCAACATAAGAACTATGAGCTTGGGTTGTATAGGAAAATAACCTAGAAAGCAGGCTCAACTACTGATAAGTCTGTTATGGGCTGCTTGTTCCAAAAGTTCAATTTAATCTCCTGTTGTAGCGTGGGGATTTGAAAGGTAGAGAAGCAATTACTCTGGTCGCAGGAAGATCAGGCTCTTCCCTATTAAAGAATTATAGTAGCGCTAGAGATGATTTAAGAAGCTATCTGACATATACAGTATGTAAAATTGAATAACCCATAATCAATCATGCCAGGAAGGTTTTCAATAGATTTTAAATGGCCTATCTTTGTTAATGAACTTGCTGTGTTTAGTAGCCCCACCTTTACTATCCAAACCTCAAGGGAACATAAAATTTAAACATATAGCACTCACTCTATATGTTAAAAAGTTGGTTTGGAATTAATTAAATGCACTTGACACTATTACTTTTAAGTAAAATATTTTAAGGAGAGAGAAGGATGAAATTAAAAGTATGATGTAGAGTATAGAAGCTCTAAATGTTATTGCCTTATGTATATGGAGCTAGGATGAAGTTAATCATTAGAAATCAATGATGTTAAGATAAAGGAGAATGAAATATTTCAAAATATTTGTTTAAAGTATATGACAAATCTTCTGAAGGAAAGAAGATTTCTGGAAACAGCCTACACTTATATTCCCTTAGCCTTTCATTACTCTACCTTGTTCTCAGGTATGATTTGAAATGAAAATAAAATATGGATAAGACAGTGATGGGTAGTGAGTTTGTATACATATGCTGGCCCAAGCCTGAGGGCAAGTTTGATTTTATGTGCAGCATTTGAAGAGATGGACTATCTTCTGGAGGATGGGGAGATAGAGATAGAGATAGAGATAGAGATAGAGATAGATAGATAGAGAGAGAGAGAGAGAGAGAGAGGAAAGTCTAATTAACTTTCTGCATTTCAGCGACAAAAAAGAGGAATATCACAACCTCCTTAGTTTATTAGAGAAGATAAGAGGTCTGGAAGTAACATCTGGGTTGTGAGTAGCAATATATGCAATGGTTGAAAGCATTAGTCTGAATTTAGTCTCCCTCAGGTCATGAATCTGTCTCACGTACTAGGTGTATGTCCTTAGGTAGATTATTTAATCTCCCTGAGCTACAGTTTTTTTGTCTGTAAAATGGAAATAATATTAGATTTCTGTAAAAATTAAAGTAGCTAGAATAATTCACTATACAAATGTTTATTCTTATATTAAAATTACTGTTGTTAATAAAATGAAATTGCTGTTATTAAATAAATACTGTATAAAATTACTGTTATTACAGATCATGAAAGATAGGCAAAATCAAGTTTCTAATCCATCACTGAGAACAAACAGATTGTGATTAGAAATTAGGTAATGAATTCCTTTCTAATTAACTTTTAGGAAAGACTGTGTGATACAAGGGAAATGGAACTGGGCTTTAGAGACCAAACACCTGAATTAAAAAAGGCACCCTCCTATCAGTACATCCAGATTGAAGTCCTCTTTTCCCACAAAACAACTTCTTCTCCCATAGACCCTCTTTCATTCAATAGGACCAACTATGATTTTTCCCTCTCTCTTACTGAATTCAGCCCTTATAAGATGACACCATAGTGAAGACTCTTGTGTATGTTATTTAACTTGGACTTTTGTAATAACCTTCCATTACAGATCTTAACTATGCAAACCATCTGATATTCTGTTGCTGAATTATTTTCTTAAAGCACCATTCTTTATGATTCAGCTTGGCAATCTTCCATGCTTCCTCTTTTTTTTTTTTTTTAACAAAATAAAGTCAATCTTTACAGGGTAATCTAGACTTTTGTGATATGTCCCCAGGCTAACTCCCTGGCTTTATTATGTGCCTTGTTGATCCTACCAAGCTAAACCAAATTAGTCTCCTCTACACATTGCACATGCTCCTTGTTTCTTCCAGTCTTTCCAGCCTTCACTATCCAATAATGTCTTTTATGCAGTTTTTGCCTCTGTTTCTGATTTTCAATAGCTCTAATCTCCTTGAAGATATTATATACATTCTAGTTGCTCTTACATTGAAACAATTGTTATAGGCATATGGCTAGATATCTTACATCTGCCCCTGGTACCTAAATTGTATAAGGCTGTACTGGATCTTTATCAACTTGATATTCTTTGCACTCTGTAAGTTATTGCTTTAAACTTCATAGGCACTCAAATATGTGATGAATATGGGACCTGCAGGTACCAACTGTGTGGACAAATGAAAAATGTCTTTGTCTACAAATTGCAGTGATCCTACATTAACATGGAGATCTCTGTCTGGCTTAGCACAGCTATCTAAGTCTGATCGTTCCCCTCCATACAAGCAAAAAAAATGTGATGAATAAATCAATAAGTAAACAAATTAATTGTGTGACCCGGGAAATTCAGCTTGAATGTCCTTATTTACAAAATAATAAAATTAAAGGAGATTATCTAGCTTACTTTGTTTCCTTTAAGCTTAGAAAGTTTATGATTCTAAGTTATACCTTATCATGATACAAAGAAAAACAGCAGTATATTTGAAATAAATACAAAAACTCTTTGTGTAAAATTACTGTTTCAGTTTCCTTAGCTTTGCACTTCTATTATTTTTAATTTCCTGCTAATATGAGCATATGAAGCACAAATACCATTATTAATTAATTAATCAGAAAGAAACTTTCCTCAAATAAAGAAATCCATAATGAAATTTTCAGTGGCTAATAGAATCTATTTACACCAAAGTTTTAAAAGTTTTGGCCTGTTGCTATTTGCTAAGAAGCATGTAATGTATATATTTATTTTTATTTTAGGTAAGTTGATTGATGTTAGTGGTTCTCCTTTTTAAATATTTAAAATTTTTCCATTTCATATTTCAGTTTTATTATCAGCTACATGCAGTCTCCCACAGAGATGCACTGGCTCACCATTGCTGCCATGGTCCAGGGCTGATGACGACACCTGGCAGTTTCCCATGTTTGTGGGGAGTGTAATGCACACTGTATCTCTAAATACATAGGGGATGTGATGAATCTGGAGAATAACTGAATCTGTGGAATAGCAACACACTTCCTAAAGGCATTTTCCTGTATTTTCAAAATATATTATGACAGGGTATGTCACTTTGAGTCATCAGTTAAACAGATAGGTGCATGCATTCCAATTTTTTGACTCACTATGAAAATTTTAGTCCACTGAATGATTGAATTTAGAAATTTTATAAGAAAAATAATTTCAGTGCTTATCTTGCAATCTGCTTGAGGAAACAATATGAATTTCTGTAATATATTTGCAACAAGCCTGGTGTTTTGAGGTCATTTTATTGCAAGACTTGATGCTTAGATATATGTGACTCTCCAAGGGTAGGATATTTTTGTCTTATCATGAAAGGATTGTCATTGACAATCCCAACTCCTTTGGAGGTTGGGATAATTCAACCTCCAGGGATTAATAGAGAATAGAATGGAGTTTGCAAACAAACCTACCTGGAATAATAAGTAATGATGCAGTAATTTTGAGAACTAGCAATAAAGAGCCATTAAAACTCAACAGCAATGCCAATGGGTTTTGGGAAAGGAGTGATGAAAATGCAACACTGAAGTTGACTAATAAACCCAGAGGTTTTAATGTTTTTTTTTTTTTTTGCTTTGCTTTGTATTATGGAGAAGGGTTGACCCCAGAGAGCTATGATAGCTACACACAGAGCTGGTTATTTGAAGAGAGAATTCTTCTACAAATCCTCTAGTCCACTAAAGTTTTAAAGTTCTTGGGAAAACTGGTTTTGATTTCTGAGACAGTCAGCAATTTGAGAAATACATAATTATATATTCAGATGAATGACACAAAGTACATAAAACTATTAATAACTAAAAAACACAAGTTTTTTTTAAAAGATCCTTTATTATAGTAATGAAAATTCCTTTACAAATTTCTAAAGTAGGTTGGTAATTTAATGGTCTCAAAACACCTCACTCAGCTTTAACTTAGGATAATCAAAGGAATACTTCAATAATCTCGAGTTTGAAAAATATTAGAAACTATGACTTGTAGATTAGTTCAAAGCAATCATAGGTGAATCACGAAGGATTTGTGTGAAAAGTTAGTATCCAAATATATTTCCCTCTGAAATTCACATAGGTTTCTAAATTCAGTTGTATTAGCATTTTTATAAGTTCTCTTAGCTCCAGAGTTCAGTATCACCTAGAATCATAGCCTCTACCCTAACTTTAATGTTGAGATAGCTGTCATGTCTCACAGCCTTCTGAGATACCTGCTTTTCCTCCATTTGCCCTCTCTGCTTCCCTTCCTTGTGGAAATCGAGCTTGTCTAAGAAATTTGATTTTTCTCCACCTCTGGTTTTATTAGTCAACTTCAGTGTTGCATTTTCATCACTCCTTTCCCCAAACCCATTGGCATTGCTGTTGAGTTTTAATGGCTCTTTATTGCTAGTTCTCAAAATTACTGCATCATTACTTATTATTCCAGGTAGGTTTGTTTGCAAACTCCATTCTATTCTCTATTAATCCCTGCCCCCAAACCCAGTAAATACTAGTATTTACTAGTGAGATATCCTATCTAACAAAAGAGAAAAATGCAAATTGACTATTCCCCGACTATGCCCACAAGCCATGCCCACTAGCCAATCAGGAGTGAGTATGCAAATTAACCCAACAAAGACGGTGGTTAATTTGCAGACACGGGTGCCCAGTGGCCTGGGTCCCAGGAACATACTTGGGCCACTCCTAGCTTGTAGGCCCGCACTTAGGTCCTGAGCAGAGGGGATCCCAGAATACCCCCGGCCACTCTGAAACTGTGGGTGCAGCAGCCAAGCAGCTGGAAGCAGGGCAGGAACATTGTGATTCAGGAATGGTCCCATCCCACCCCCAGCCTCTTGCATGTGCTCTGGCTCCAAATGGTGGTTTGTGTCCACACCCCCAGTTGGTGCCCATGATGCTGCTGGCTGCTGGCCTCTGGGGCATTTAGAGACAGGGGCATTTCTGCCCTGTCCCCAGCTGCTTGCATGTCTCAGGCACAAAGCAGCAGTTTGGGTCCATGTCCCCAGCCCAGTGCTCATGATAGAGGGCTGACTGCTGGCCTCCTGGGTGTGCAGAGACCCCAGTAGCCACCACTGCATGCAACCCGGGGTTCCCTGCATGCCTCCCAGCCAAGTGCCCATGACAGGGGGGGTGGGGGGGTGGCTGGCAGTCTCTGGGGTGTGCGTAGACCCCTGGTGGCTACCCCAGGTGGCAGGTACATCCCCCTAGCGGAGTGGATACAACACAGGGGCCTTGTGAGCTGCAAAGGAAACACCATTTAAAAAAATACATATATTTTATTGATTTTTTTTTACAGAGAAGAGGGGAGAGGAATAGATAGTTGGAAACATCAATGAGAGAGAAACATTGATTAAGTGTCTCCTGCACACTCCCTACTGGGGATGTGCCTCCAACCAAGGTACATGCCCTTAACAGGAATCAAACCTGGGACCCTTCAGTCTGCAGGCCCATGGCCTATACACTGAGCCAAATCAGTTCCAGCATAAACACCTTTTCTGACCACTCATTGGCTAAGCTCCTGTATGCCATCACTTGCAGTGTTCTTGATAACTTGGGTTATAAGAATTCAAGAAGGTGATTTAGGGTTTCTTCCACCACACTCTTGGAAGTAGGAAGGTCTGCTGCAGGAGCGGCTAAAAGAAGTCATATCCTGCCCTAGCTGGTTTGGCTCAATGGATAGAGCCTTGCCTGTTGATTGCAGAGTCCGGGTTTGATTCTGATCAAGGGCATGTACCTAGGTTAAGGCTCCTCCCTGGCTGGAGCCCAGGTTAGGGCTCATGTAGGAGGCAACCAATCACAGTGACACTCTTACATTGATGTTGCTTTCTGTCTCTCCCTCTCTCTTCTACACTCTCTAAACATCAATGGAAACATATCCTTAGGTGAGGATAAAACAAAAAATAAAGAAATATCATGTCCTATGAAAGACACATTTTGAAAATGCCTAAAGAAAGTTCTCATTTTTTTCAGCTGCAATGGCTGGCAGTGGCTGCAGCAGCAGAGTAATGGGGCTGGCACCATCCCTTGATCAGCCCAGTCACCTCCCACAGAGGGTGGCCAGACTGTGGCTGAGGAGCGGGCCTCAGCCATCAGAAGGACATCTCCTGAGAGCTCCCAGTCTTTGAGAGGGGGCAGGCTGGGCTGAGGGAACCCCCCACTATGCATGAATTTTGTGAACTGGGTAACTAGTATGTTTATATGTATGTATGTGTGTATCACTAGTGCAAGAGCCTAGTAGTGAGCACCACTACCTACAGAAAGTTATTACAGAGCCATTAATACAAACAAAGTCAAATGAGTCCACATCTAGCAGAGCTTCAGGGAATTCTACTTCAAAGAGTCCTTGTACTGTACTGTACCCCACAGATGAGTTCATTTTTATTTGCTGCAACTCTGGGTACACTAGAATAGCTTGGGAAATTGTGAACAACAGGTATCACCCTTCAGTCCCTTGCCATTTAGCAATGCCCTCAGCAGTATTATATGTCTAAGTCTTCATCTCTCCACTCAGCAAATGTTATATCACTTCTGATTCTTTGCCTGAGTTCTTTTATGTAGCTGCACCATTGGTGTGAACTATGTGTAGTTCTTAGCAACTGAGAAGGTAGATTTCAACAGTGCCTCATAAAGGTCTCTAACTTTGCTCTAGTCATTTCCACAAGTCCCCAAGTGCATCTTTTGCCAGCTCACGAGTGATTTATTTGTTACTTTGCAATCATTTGACTCAAGTGTTTTTGTTTTAAATGACTATTCATTTATTGCATTTTAGTATGAATTGTCTATACTTTCAGGAGAGCAAGCTTTGATGATGAGAAAGTGAAGAAAGCTTGAAGAGTCTGGTCCTTTGAGAAAGAATACTTCTTAGGTTGAGAAGAAAGCACTGCTATGGGAGGGAGCCAGGGGTACCTGAGGCATTGAGAACAAAATGTACTAATCACAACATGACCCACTTGTTGGTTTAGAGAGCTGTTACTAGAACTGTGATTCTCACCCTGTGTTGTATTTTATCTCAGGGAGGAAAAAAATGTGTAGTCCAACTTCCTTATTAGGTTGGTTCCTTAGTCTTTCAGTATATGATAGTTCAGGTAACGGAAATCACTTAGAATATCAGATTCTACAAGATTTGATTCTTTTCTTAATCCACGATGAGGGGTAGACACAGTGTGGCCTTGAACAAACTAGCTTCCTGTACTTACATTTCCTTTATAATGGGGAATAATAACCAGATTGTCTTCCCAGGGTAATTGTGAGGATTAAGTAAGAAAATATACGGAGAGCATTTAGCACAATTGGTGGAATAATGATAGGTATTAATTATATTCAAGTTTAATGTGATCAGTCCTTTATGATTTCATTTCCAAAATAGTTGTTTAACATCACCCTATATATTATTCCAAAAATTTTCAGTGTGTATTAACTATAACATTTTCTTTATATGTTCACACTCCAATTTATGGTAGCTGTTTAGTGAATTTGTGGGTTCCAGTGAATTACTTGCTTTTTTTTAGAGAATTTATTACCAGTGGCATTTTAATTCGACAATAGGTATTTAGTGTTTCAGCTATTTCATTTTATCAAGTGTTAATACTATGCTCTTTAATTTAAAAGAGAGGAAAACTGGGACAAATCTACAGACTAAGTTAACAATTGTCCAGTAAAACTTTTCTTTCAACTTTCATATGCAGAATGTCCCAAACATTTTCACAAATGTACTCATATCCTCCCTCCCCTCACAAATAGCTTTACGAAAGGTATTCTACAAATGGCTCTTTCTTGACCATTTAGAGTTATTACTTTGTTTGATTACATTTGCTGTTCTTCCAAATAGGTCAAACTTTATTTACTTAGACCTGGTTTCTGAACCCTCATTAGCCTGTCTGGTATGTATTTATGAAATAAAGTTATTAGTAAATGTATTTGTAGTGTTATGCCCAGATTTCAAGATCCCCAAAGACAACCAGGGAGCTGAGTCCGATGCAAAAGCAAAGAGCCTTTATTCAAGCTTGAGTTCGGACTCTCTGTCTCCACCCACACAACGGCAGGATGCAAAGAGCCTCAAGTCTCAGAAGTACAGTAATTTTATAGGGCTTGGGGTCATCTTGTTCTTCAGAAAGCTTACAGTGTCTGGGAAAGGGCCATGAGACCATTTCTCAAGGCCTGGCCTGATGTCAGCACTGACAACTCTATCTGGGGGATAGTCCATGGCCTCTCTGGAATGGGGCTCAAAATTCCCACTCTCTAACAGTAGTAGACACAACTTGGAGTGGTTGCCTTGCTCATAACTTCTCAATTGGTCATGAATATGCCATTCTCCTTGTTCAGAAAATACACTTCACTTCTGACTAGAAATAGGAGGCTAAGCCTCTTCCCAGCCCACAAGTGATTGTCATATCCAAAAGATTGTAATAATATCCAAACCAGATTTATCTTGCTTGGAAATTTTTCAGACATTATTTTTATTTTTAAATTTCTCTTGTCAATAATAATAATATGTTAGCTTGGAGCTGCCTCAAGTCATTCTTGCAGATCCCTAATGACAGCTGGACCAAGAGAGTAGAGATGACATTTATAGAGGAAGAGAGAGCATCTGGATGGCATTTGAGTCCTTAGATTCACTATGTGAAGCCAGATCCTGTCTTTTCACCCTGAAAAATGTTCTGTTTGGGCTTAAGCTTGCTTGAGTACCAACATTTTAAAAATTATTATTGTCACCCGAGAATATGTTTTTATTGATTTTAGAGAAAGAGGAAGGCAGAGGGAGAGAGAAACATTAATGTGAGAGAGATTGGTTGCCTTCTGTATGTACCTTTACTGGAGATTGAACCCACAGCCTGGATATATGCCCTGACCTTTCAGTGTATGGAATGATGCTCCAACCAACTGAGTCACACCAGCCAGGATGAGTACCACCTTTTGGGGTGGGCCAAAACTGATCTTGGCAGTGGACCATAAGAGATTTTACATAGCTGATATTTTGGTTTACTGGGACATCTTCACTTTTATTTAACCTTAAGCAACTGAGCCAAAACAGTCCTGATCTGACCTGCTTTCCACAGCACTGTACAGCTGCTTCTTATGCAAGTAATCTTTGACACAGACTCAGAATAGCTGAACATGAATTTTCCCTCCATTTACCCTTCATCCAGGCAGTGTAATTCTTCATCGTTACCTTAGTTCTTTATCTAATTTTCTTCCATTATTATTTGTCCTGCTATCAGCTCTAATGAAGAAGTGAGTTTCAGTTTTCCTTGCCTTTTCTATATCTAGAATTCTTCAATCAATAGGAAACCGCACCTCGCCTCATTCTCTGGTCACCAGTGACCCCATATTTCCACTATTAGTAGCTATATTCAAAGGTGTGCTTCTCTTTGATGCTTTGGATCCACTAGGCCTGAACATATTTTAAATGCTGAATAAATAGTAACTGTAATACTTACCACAATAATTGTGGTGTTCGCCATCTTACAACTGCTAAGACACTGGATGAAATGACATCTGTTTCCTCATAAGTAACCAGGTTTCATTATTTCTACTAACTTGATTGGTCGGATGGGTGTTTCTTTTCTTCCTGTCCAAAAAATACATGTCTTATTTGAAATAGTTCACTTGCTCAAGAAAAATTACCTTTCTTCACATGAGAGGACCTTCTTTGGACAAGAATATATGAGTTAAGACTTTATCCTACTGAAACATCCAAACAAGGTCTCACAGCTCCACAGCTGTTATATCTATAATAATTAGGCAAAATCATTTTCTTGTCAGGTCACTAAAAACAAAAATGTATACTGTACCACAGATGCTAGTAATAAGCCTATAAATACATTCTCATGTGTGTTATGCTCTTGACAGAAAGTTACAATCAGCTGTGATGTTTCTCCTTGGAAACATTTCTCATGTTCTGGAATGATTCTGTTATTATTGCTTTTTGAAATAAGTGGCATATTTGGAAGAACAGGCAATTGGTAAAAAAAAAAAAAAATCTCCTTAACCTAGTGGTTAAGAAACTTTGAAGAAGAGTTTTCACCTGCTTTGAAGCATTTGTTTTTTCTTGCTGATAGCTTGTAAATAACTCAAGTTGTAATTTTCACTGGTGGTATAGCCTAGCTACTGCTTTAACATGAAGGAGAAAAAAAAATCAAACTGTTTATACTAGTCATCTATCAAAATAACTAGATCCAACTGTCCAAAAAGGAAGCAAAAGAGACCAAGAAGAAGTGATTTTGCTGTCAATTATACTGTGTTTTATCCGAAGTAATTATATATTAGGAAGAACTGTGTTGGATGTTAGATTCTCTTTCCGCTAGGCATACTTCATCCCTGCCTTTCTAAGCCTTTCTTCCCACTCACTCCTAATGGTGAAAAGTAGGTATTGGATATGTGAATTGCCTTAATAGTCATTGCCTCTGTCTATTGAGTTGAGTGAGTTAGCTGTGCTGTGAATTTAGGAAGAAAAAAAGCATTACTTTGAGCAGTAGTATATCAAAGTAAAAATAATGAAGAGAAGAATGTGTTACTGGAGTCAGTCCGGGGGACAACCAAGATGCCTCAAGTGGTAAGATATTTTTGAATTATCGATTGGTTTTTGAACCAACTCCTCCCATTCTTTCTTAGCACACCATTACATTTAAATCAAATTTAACAAGCTTTAAATCAGACACTTTAAACCATACTAGGTCCATTTGTCTTTTTAAAAATAAGCAAATGAAGTAATATCAATTTGTAGATTCTCCCTCTTCTTTCCAACGCCAGGCCCAGGAATATATCTTTTCAGGGCAGGTTTTATTTCCTCTGGTGGATTTTTCTTTCAGCGTATGTGATGTTTAAGACTCTGTGGATTGTCTCTTCTGTCCTGAGAATGGGGATAGGGTTGAAATTTAAATCATTATGGTACAATATATATATATATATATATATATATATATATATATATATATATATATATATATATATATAGATAGATAGATAAAGCATTATTAGTATGTGAAGAGGGCTCAGACCTGTCATTATGCCTTCCCTTTGCTGCTGTTCACCTTGGTAGGGCTAGTGCCTTCTGGGTCTATTGCTCTGAATTCAGTTACCTTGAAGTTAGGGCAGGGGGGCTTATTTTTAGTTGGCTTATTTTATCCTAATGTCTGTTCACAATTTGTTTATAAAAAGACTTAAAACAATTTTGTAGCCTTTGCAGTCATGTTTCTCATGTGCTCTGATCAACATGTTGTATTACAGTAAATGACTAGACAACTTGAACAGTTTTCTTTGCTTTAAATTATAGTGTATATATACATACTTGAAGGGACACTCATTAGTCTGAACCCCTCAAGTAAGAATTATTATTGTCTAATGAAACTTAAAAATATGAACAAATGTCAGGTCTCCTGACTTAGGCTTCTGGGAAGCTGACTTACTAGCTAAAATAGAAGATACTTTTTGCCCTGGCCAGTGTGGTTCAATTGGTTGAGCATCATCCCATGCACCAAGAGGTTACTGGTTCAATCCCCAATAGCAGATGTGCAGAAGGCAGTTTTTCATTTCTCCCTCTCCCTTCCGCTCTCTCTTAAATCAATAAAAACATGTATTTTTTTTTAAATAAAACACTTTTCTTTCTAGTTGACCAAATGTTGGCATTAAAGAAGCAACTGGTTGATTCTTACATCATGTGAAATTATAAAAACTTTAACAAGTTGTAATAGCTTCCTGTAGCTCCTATAACAAATTGCCACACATTTGTGGCTTGAAACAACAGAAATTCCCTTATAGTTCTGGACACAGGAAGTCTGATACCGATTTCATGAAGAGGGCCAGATCAAGGCTGCATTTCCTCATGAGGCATTTCCTCCAAGGGCAGGTTCGGTACCTTGCCTCTTCCCGCATCTGGTGGTCACACCATTCCAGTTTGCCTCTATGGTCACACTGCCTTCTCCTCTTCCACCTGCAGTAAAATCTTCCTCTGCTTCTCTCTTATAAGGATTCATGTGATTGCATTTATTGTCACCCTGATAATCAAAAATAATTTCCCCATCTCCAGATCTTTATCTTGTTCACATCTGCAAAGCTCTTTTTTGTTCCTATAACACTCACAGGTTTTAGTATCTTTTATTAATAAAGATTAATAAAGAATATTTTGTTAAATATCTTTTAAATATTAAATATCTTTTATTAATTAACATCATTCAAGTATTACCAGGATATTTAATAGATAAATATCATGATGTAAATTATTAACAATAGTTCTTTCCGGGAATTAGCAATATTCTTCACTAAGAATATTGAGAATCTAAAGTGACAAATTTGGTGACAATTTGAGTCAGAATGTTACAAAACACAAAAATGAAACTTGCAGACTTTGTGTAGATTTAGGGTTGTTAGGAATTGTGCATTAGCATTTGTGTACATTTTAGATTAGGTTTTTGTAACCATTGCTGTCTACAACTTTAGATATTTTCTAGAATTAGAGCTTGTCTACTATGTCAGTATTTTCTGGTCTGCAGATATTATTGAGATGAGAAGTTTAAAATGGACCTTTTTCCTCATTAATACATGGATTATATGTGCATTTGCATGATGGAAGCTATGAAAGAAACTCAAATTATGTGTGTGTTTTCTTCCACATTAAGGAATTTACCTTTCATCATTATATAAGATTTTGATAACATGGAACAGATCCCTTAGCTTTTTTTATTGATCCTAGGTCCCCCTTTTCAGATAAGTAGACCCAGTATCTGAAGCCCAGTGGTAATCGTTGGGTTCCTATGTAAAACTAAAACTCCCTTCCTGACCTCAGCTGTTCTTTATTTTATTTTTCTTCATTACATGTTCCTTAATTCTGAGGCTTTGTGTTATGATTATATTCTTGTTGTCCTGAATCGCTCTCACCATTGCGTTAATGCTGACCATAGCCTAGTGGCTGGCTTCCTTTGTCTGTCTACATATATTGATGGTCATTGATTGCTTCCCAACTGTCTTTCTACCCTGCCTACCCCAGGTGTCTTGTGATCTGATTATGCTTCTTTACTCCAGACTACAATTATGGCATAGTAAAAAATAATAATGTGAATAAACCTAAACATTATGGTTAGCAGTTTGGAAAGTCTTTTTTTCCCCTTAGCTGAGTTATGATAATGAAAAGTTCAGGCTGCAGTATTCTGGGTTATTGGTATTCTAAATGTATAATACAGGAAACATAATGATTTTATTAACCTGAGTTTTGAAAAGATTGACTCACAGACATGGATTCATTTATTTAAACAATGACAATATTCTATTTGCCAGGACCTTTGCCGGGTGATGGGGATAAAATGATAAACAGAAACAGGCTTGCTTTGTGTCCTCTTAGGGCTTGCATGCTAGTCAGGGGCGTCAGATATTAAATTAGTCATAAAAATTGCAAATTACAGTTATAGTAATGAAAGACATATTTTAGGAAAAGTTAGAGCACGTAAATTTTACTCAGTTTAGTTGAAGGGAGGAATTTAATGAAGGTTTGTCCTTAGAAGCAGTATCTTTATGAGAATTTAAAGAATGAAGAAATTAAGTAGAGGGGATGAGGACAGAGCATTCCATACAAAGAGCACATGTGCAAATGTCCTGAGGTGAGAGGGCAGATGGTATGTTAAAGACACCAAAATAAGACCAATGAGGCTTAAACAAGAAGTCATCTGACTGCAGAAATATTGGTGGGGTAGGTATGAATCAGATTATCTCTTTTTAGGCCTTTTAAATATTTGGCTTTGCCAGAAAATTATAGAAAACTATTGGATACCTGAAGTGTAAGTATGGTGTGATCAGGTTTATGTTTTAAAAAGGGTACTCTGTGTAGATATGAGTTTGTAGGAAAGCAAGAATAGATGTGGGAAGTTAAGCTATAAAACTACTATAAAAGTAGAGATGAAAAATAGCCAATTCTATTTTTCCATATTTATTCTTTGATTTCTTTACTGGTTTTCAGCATTGTGCTTGGTTCAGTATGTATTCATTTAAAGAACAATATATAAATCTAGCTATGACTTGGTGTGGGAGGAAAACTTGAACTACCTATGCTGTATCTTCAGTGTCTCTGTCATTTATCCCTGATGCACATACTCAATTTGAAAAACTCAAAAGGGCTGAGACTGGTTTGGCTCAGTGGATAGAGCGTCGGCCTGCGGACTGAAGGGTACCAGGTTCGATTCCGGTCGGGGGCATGTACCTTGCTTGCGGGCACATCTCCAGTGTGGGGCGTGCAGGAGGCAGCTGATTGATGTCTCTCTCTCATTGATGTTTCTGACTTTCTATCCCTCTCCCTTCCTCTCTGTAAAAAAATCAATAAAATATATTAAAAAAATAGAAAAAGAAAAACTCAAAAGGCCCATAGCATCATGAAAATACAGAAATTAAAATGTCTTAAATATAACAGATTGTTCATCTGTTCTTTAGAACAGAAGTTAGAGAAGTTCTAGGACAGACATTCCCTATTTCAATCCTTGTGGACCAGAAAATAATTAAACAAAATTTAAGGTCTGATTAAGACAGCAAAGAATATATAGATTTCTGAGGTTCTTAGTAATTATGCAATAGAAATTTCACCCAAATTGGCAGAAAATTAGTCTTTGAAAGATAAGAAGATGATAACTAGGTCAGATGACAATATGGTGTGAATATTTTGTCTGAATTTTAGAAGAGGTCATTCTAAATGCTTCATTAAGACTCAAATATTCTATTAAAATAAAGATATTCTAAGTATGTCAGGCTTCAGAAAAAGAAATACTGGAATTATAAGGACATATTCTAAATTGCAAGTGCTTGATATATATCCAGGCATTGAATTAATAGCTGCAAAACTATAAAATAAATATTTCTGCTGAAAATTCTTTTTAATCTGTCTCAAAAGTATATAAAATATTTTGAGTTAAAATAAATTCAAGGCTTTGAAGCTATGAAAATGCTTTCAGTTGACTTTGTGAGTTGGGCTCAATGAGGTCTGGGTGCCTCAGCTGAAAGTGCTAATAAGTAACCTGTCCTACTCCATGAAGGGCAGAGCTGAGGCAGCAAGGACCAGCCTTGATTGGCTTCTATAGCAAGACTAGTATTTCCATCCTCCTTCCCCCTTTTTTGATTTTCAGAGATCAGATCCAGAGCCTGACAAATTTATTTAAAGAAGTAGAATCTAGGTTTTAGAAGAAAAGATTGAAAACACGACCTTAATGAGGTCTTTCAGATTATTTATAATCATTAGCCAGTCCTATCACAGGCAGAAAGAGAAAAATGAAAATTTTCCATAGAGTATTATGCCAATAATGCAAATATAACATAGATTCTCCAAAGATAGGTATACAATTTAAGGAGAAAACATTATTTTGAAATTCACCACTAGAACATTGTTATAAACTTTGGTAGAAATTGTCTAATCCATTAAAACATTTACAACATTATTCCTCCTTTTGAGAGCCATGGATAAATATGAATGACATATTGTATAATTTATTTTGGGGAAATATTAGCTTTTAAAAATAATTCTGTAAAAGTTAGTGACTGGAGGGAATAAATCTAATATATACATTGAATAGAATATCCTACTGTTTTCTTTATTTGCTTAAATAGGGTAAAATCAGGTGATTTTTTTAAAAAAATGCAATATATATGAAAATACAGTTCCCATACAGTCAGCAGATCATCCACAGAATAAAAATTGGTGTCATAAATTAAAAAAAATTCAGTCTTTCATTTATGTGACTATCAAAATGAAATCTTCAGCAAACATGGTAGAAAACTTATTATTATACATTTTGGGTTTTTAAAGATTCTTATTTTGTTTTAGACTATTTATATTAAACTATTTTGGGTTTTAATATCAATAGTGTCATTAGCAAAAAAGTATACCAAGTTATATAAGCATAAACAAAACTGGGCTATATTTGAGCAGCACTTCTGAGGAAATTTGTCAAGAAGTCACTTAAATAATTTAAAATTTATTATTTTTTCTGATATTCTGATATTCTATATATAGATACAAGAGTTTGATAAACTTTGGGTGATTGTTTTTGAAGGAATCACAAAGTTAAATCTTAATCCCTTAATTTCTAAGTACCTTAAAATATTTCCCTTGTGATCATCTAGTTTACCTCTTTTTTTGTGCGTGTGTGGATTCTTCTAGAGAAACTCTTCTAAGAATTTCTATTTACTCCATATGCAATTATCTGCTGTTTTGAAAGACCATTTTACAGATATTTGGGGGCATCTGCCTCCCTAAAATTGTTCTTTTTGAAAGTCTCCTCTATGTGATTGAACATCTGCAGTTATTTTTATATCCTATGGTCCCCATGCTCTGAACTAAGGCTCAGCTTAATGAAATTCTCTTTCCTATGACTTGAATATTTGAGCCAGTAGTGAGTTGCAGTCTTCATTGGATGAGTTTTTAATTTTGGAGAAACTCTGATTCATAATCTCCTCAGAAAGAGAGAAACCTGATTTTCAGAGAAGGAAACTCAAATCTATGAAGTCTCCCTAAAGTCAAAAAGGCTAATCTTATTTCATGACAAGATTATATGGGAACCAGCTCCCCATGAGACCTTCAATTATCCATGAGTTCCACAAACTATTCCTGGGTCCTTGTTATAAAATTCTCATTGTTTAAGGATCTTGAATGAATTTCTTCTCTTTGCAACTGAGGAACTTCTAGTAAGATAGAAATTCAAGTCTATGGCCTTGTGTAGGGAAAAAAAAAGATGTGGCCATGGTGGTGGAATTTTTCCCTGTAAAATTGTACAAGGCCGAGATTATAGACATACTTCGTTGTATTGTGTTTCGCTTTATTGTGCTTCACAGATGTTGCAGTCTTTATAAATTGAAGGTAAAGCTCTTTACCATCAGAGATTATGACTCTCTTTATTGCTAGACTTGATTTATTGCAGTAGTCTGGAACTGAACCTGAAATATCTCAGGGGTACACCTGTACACACCTTTCAGAAGCATCTGAAATAATTAGTGGCAAAAAAGTAAAAGGAGGATATCTGAGCAATTTTAGGAATTCCTGACCTCTAACAACAAACAAACAAACAAACAAAAAATGGAACAGGTATTTCATAGTCCTTCAAAGCTTTGTCAATATCTTTGAAAAAGAATTTGTGGAAAGAATTTATAAAGCACAAAAAGAATAAATTATACAGGGATGCCCAAGAGTAATTTTACAATCAGGGATTTTTCCTTTAATGTACTAGTAAAAGCTTACTTGTTCATGTAAGCTGTGACTCCATTGTACATCTTTGAGAGAGAATTTAAGTAATTTTCCTAAAGTCACAGTAGATATATGTCAGTGCCAAGATCAATCCCAGGACACATGTTCTCAACTGCTTTGCTGTTCTGCCTCCTGAGGTGATCCTAAAATTTGGAGGGTTGCCAAGCTTAACCACTCCAGGAAGTACATTTTTCAAATAGTGAAATCTACAAAAGAAGGATATGAATAAAGGAGGCTTCTGATAGCTCTTATCTATATCCGTTGCTCCTTCTAGATATTCATCCACTATCAGAATCTGCCCCTCTCCAGGCCCAAGACCACTAGAGAGCAAAATACTTGGATAATACCATTATTTAGTAGCATGTAACTAACAACCACCCACCTTTACTGCCCCTGCCTGAACTTTTCTTATGATTCTATAGAACTAGGAGTTGTCTTTAAAAGCAGCGTAGTGATATTGAGAATCTTCAAAAGAAAAGAGGCTTTAATAAGGTATATAAATTGTATAAGCTATTGCTGTGGGTGAATGGGCACCTTTACTAGCTATCACAATCAAAATTTGGCTTTAAAGACCTAATAGTTATTATGATTCCAGTATAATTTTATTTTAAAAGTATTTAGGTGATTATCTATGGTTAACAAAGACAAAAGAGCCCAGCTTAAGGCTCTTTCCATATGCATTGATCCATGCTAAAAAGACCAAGATAGCTCTTACTGCAATATGTTGTGAGTCTGAGAGACAATGAACAAATATATGATGAGTCAGTTACCTGAATGTAGTAAAATACAACATTAGTCTCTTTTTTGATGAATGTGAGAATAAACACTATGGCTACTATAATAACTAAAAACACCTCTGATGAAATGACTATAATTTTCTTCACTTATAGAAATTCCATGCCACATGATTTGGGGTTATTCTTGTAGTGCTGGAGAGTGGTTTAGATGGAGAGATAACAAGCAAGTTTTATAAGTTATTATTGCTTCCGTGAGTCTAGCAGGAAAAAGGAACAACATTAGGAAAAAATGATAGTGAAGGGATGAGGGAGATAAAAAGAGATGGACTGGGAAGAATTTAATGACTCTTTGTGGCTTTACATCTGTCACAGTTTTTGTGCTACATTAAAGGTTCATTATTTTCGCATTTTGTGTTTTCATATTTTTCCATCCCCTTCTTTCTGCTAAATTTACCAAGTAATACAATGTAGATAATGGAGAGCTATTCTGCAAATGTCATTGAATCTGTTACTGAAAATGAATAAAAGGTTTCACTGATGCATTTCCTTCAAAATATATTTTCAATTAGTAGTAGAAGGTTTGTATATAAAATATGCTCTTTAAAAATTACATTAAAAATAGACCATTGTATGAAAAAAAAGAGAGAGCCTTACATCATGAATGTTTATATCTTTGTTCAGGTTTAGTGGGTCAAATGGTTGTGTCCATCAGCTTTTACTAACTTTATTTTCTTGTAATATTTGGTGCTTGCCTAGAAATGTATTTTACCTCAGCTCCTTGACCTTTTATATGCCAGAGGATACATTTTAAAAGTAATTTCTGTTAGCTTCACAAATGAGTTAAAGATGTTTTATGTGTGAATATCTGAGGGCATTGATAGAAATGATTTTCATAATGCTAATAGCATAATTATTACTTTGGTGTTTTTCTACATTCAGAGTAAAGAAAGAAACCTTAATTCTATTCGGTCTGCATGATCAAATCACCAGGAAACCTCTTGTAAGAACTTGTATTTTTGGTGTTTTACTTGGCAGAATAGAAATGAAAAGATTTTAATAACTCGCCCTAGGCATGCATGCTCCATGGATAAAGGAGGGCTATAACTCAAGATACCACTATGTTAGCTAAACATTGAACTACAGAAAGACACAGAGGGGGCAAGATCTCTGTCTTCATCTACCACATACTTTTTCCACTCCCTATATTGCCAGGTATACACTAATACTTAGCCTTAGAAGTCATGTCTTCATGAATTGTCTTCAGCTGAATATAGTCTGTTTTATTCATGTTCATTTTCTCCTCCTATCTGTCATGGGGAATATGCTTGTTCAAGGCCTGTAAAATGTGTTTATGAACACCGAACGATTTACATTTTACTCTATTTGCTTGTCTTCATGCAAAATATAAGTATCTAAAATAGCACCAACCACAGTGTGCACATGTTGTTGTGGTTGCTGCCAAAAGTGGAAGAATTCCCTTAATTCCACTGATATTTGTATCATGAATTAGATAGCATCTCTTCTCTACTGATCCATTTATGGCATGAGAAATGGAGATATAGTCTCACTGAGCTGAATGTTGGAAAAGTTATTCTGATTGGAAATTGAACTTTTTTTTCTCACCAGAAAATATTGTATAATTCATATTATCACTTTTTAGTATATTGCAATTGGGGGTGTCTTAATTTGGAGCTCATTCTCTCATTTTTGGGACTGCAATATTATTTTGTAATAAACAATATTAATGGTTAGCACCCTCTACCTCCACTGAGAAAAACTTGTACTTGCTGAATTCATGTTATGGGTGAGTGAGTTAAAGAACAATTAAGAGTAGGAATAATTTAATGGCATCTACTTGGAGTTTCATGATACATGAAACGAGGAAGAATGTTTTATAATATCCTGACAGTTTTCTGAATTCATACACAAAATCTGATTTAGTAAACATTTTAACATGCCTTCGTGGCACTTAAGTTCTGTGCAGGATAATAAAATCATGGCCAGAACTGCCAGAGTTATAGTGTATGCCCTCTGGCTACCATCTTTATGTAAATGGTTATAATCATATGTACCTATGTACTTGGCCTCAAACTTTCTAGGCAGCTCTTGTAAAATATAAAGAGATGTAGTCTTGAAGATGGAGAACCTGGGTTCAAATCCAGGCTCCAACTCTTTGCAGCTTTGTGGTTTTGAATAAATCAATTTTATTTCTTGAGCCCAATTTTCTCCTATGTCACAAACAGACAAACATGCTAATCGTAGGATTGTGTGAGATAGTGCATGAAAAGCACTTGTAAACTCTAGAGAGTTTTCCAAATGTAAAATATTGGAATTATTATAAAATGTGTAGGCAGTTATTATTATGGAGCAAATGAAAAGCACTTTCAATAAAAATGTCATGCCAGCAGAGACCTTGCCAGAATGTCTTACCCAGGGCTCCTTTGGATGCTGGCCTCAGATCCTTGATTGGCAGTAGCATGCTTGCAGCACTACATGGCCCTGCTTCAGTGCTCCCACTGTGTTTTCACACAGCTTGCTCGTTGTTAATTAAACTGAGCCACGAGTGTCAGCATTTATTAGGCTGGACTCTGGACAAGCTTGGAACTGTGAAAGCAAAAAAAGAATTTAAAATGTGTGAAAGGTTATTGAAAATGCATAGGCTTTGAGGTTTACATACCCTGCCTTCTTGTATATTATAATTTAAAATAGGGATCCATACCCAAACAAGGAAAATGCAAAAGAAATGTCCAGCTATATGAATGCTAATGGGTGTGTGGGTCTTTGGTGTCATTGAAGCATTTAGATTTTTATTCCCAAGAGGCCTGCAGCCTTCACTCAGCTGGAACAAGTGGATGCGAATCTCAGAGATAATAAAAATGTTATAGCCAGAATGTCTAGAGTCATTTTCATCTGGATGATGTGTGTTACTTTATACACCTTTAAAATGGAAAGGAAAAAAAGTCATGTTCCTTTTCTTTTTTTATAATTGAGTAGCATAGCTTACATTTTGAAAAGCTATTGGCACACTCCCATTTCTTTGATATATTAAACTAGGAGGGGCTCTTGATAATGAGCTATCATTTACAGATACTTTTAAAGGCAGGAGTTAATGGAAGTGAGAATAAAAGGAGGAACTATTTCTATCCTTTACTGTGCCTTCCAGTTAAAAGATTTTTAGCCTTGTCTGAAGGGAACTTGCCTCATTCACCTGTCTCGTGATTATTGATGAATACTGACTTACATCTTCACCACACCGACATTAAAGTGTACTGGTTCTTTATCTTCACAAACAGTTTCTTTTTTCTCTTTCTTTTTTTTTTTGAGTCATTAAAGTTAGATCTAAAACGGTTTTCTCCTACTCTCTCTCTTTTTAATTTCTCCTACTCTTCTTTAAGTGAGAGCACAGTACATTTTCAGGAGTCTATAGAGATGAATAGTACTTTGGTGCTTCTATAACACCAAAAGCAGGGGCGGGGGGAGAATTTCCTTGGAATTAGAGATAAATGTACCCACCTTTACCAAACATTTAAATAGAACCAATTTTGTTTAAACAGATTAAGACTAGTGAGGAGCACAAAAGGATATTCCAGTGTGTCTGCAGGGCAGCCAGGGAATCCTGTGTATATTACCATGTGAAGTTATTACTATCAGCTACACATTTTTGCCTGTCAGCAACCCTAATTTGTACAAATTTTCATGCTCATTTTTCAGAAGTTTTGTTGAGCATACAAAGGGCGTTTTTAAAAATATTAGATTGCAGCTTATTGTAAGTAAAAAATAACAAATGAATTGGTAAACACTGAATGACATTGAAAAGAATCTCCTTAAACTATAGAAACAAGCACTACATAATTATTTTACAATTTTTGCTTAATTTCATCATAAATTAATTTGAGCCAATACTCTCACATTGAGTTTCCTGCCTTACATAGGCCAGACATGAGGTCAATGTTTTTCAATGTTTCTAATTTTCCAAGTGGTTAAAATTTCATTTGTCATTATAATAATTTTTAGCTGCTCAGCCTATTTAAAACAACAAAAGAGAGAAATAAAATGGATTGTGTGAAGAAACATTCATTAATGGGCAAGTATATGGGTATTAGAAAAGTCTGTCTGAGTCACAAGGCAGGGATGGCATTTAGTATCTGAACCCGCTTCCAGACTAAATTAGCAAAGGCTGCAGTGAAGCTAAAGCCTGCTGGTTGCAAAATTGGAAATTGGTTTCCTGGGGCTCTCTGTAAACTCATTACTTAACTCAATCATGGTTCATTAGCAAGTTAACAGAGAGAAGACCAGTGCACGTTGGGATATATATGGAGCCAATCCTTCCATCTCCTTAAGCATCACTTAAAACTTGAATGTCATAGGAGATCAGACATTGCACCCAGCTGCATTTTCATACTATGCTGTACATGATTAGCTCCCAGGTCATATCTACTTAACCTCTAAATATTGTTAGGTGTTTTGGTTTTATCATGCATTTCACAGGGCAGCAAAGGTTTTAATTCTAAGTGACTCTGATGGAACAAATAAAAAATCTCAAAAGGCATCTGGAAAAAAAACAACTTGAAGAAACTCAGTTAAGAGATTCGACTAAAGTAGATTTAATGGTTCCCATTAACTTGATTCACTGGAGGGGAAAAATCTATAGGGATTTTAGGGCATTTAAATGTGTTTCTGAAAATGGTTGACAAACTGTAGCCTTGGCACATGAAATAGTTTCGCTCAATCTAAGAAAATGGCTTTGACTCTGAGACTAAAACAATTCATTTTGTGCAGTTCATGTTACGAGAAATTATTTTGGTAGTCTTGTGACTTATGGAAAACATTAACTAGGGAATGCACATAACTCCTTAGCACCATTAAAAGTTATAGTCTGTTTCTATTTTGGTCCAATAAGTATTTGTTTATATTTCTCAAATGAGCTGTTATTAGTTGCAGTCTGAACTGCCCTTTAGTCAAATCTTATGTATATTCAGCTGAGACTGGTTTGGCTCAGTGGATAGAGCGTTGGCCTATGAACTGAAAGGTCCTGGGTTCGATTCCGGTCGGGGGCATGTACCTTGCTTGCAGGCACATCTCCAGTGTGGGGTGTGCAAGAGGTGGCTGATCGATGTCTCTCTCTCATCGATGTTTCTGACTTTCTATCCCTCTCCCTTCCTCTCTGTGAAAAATCAATAAAATATATTTAAAAAATCTTATGTATATTCATATTCTGAGTGGTTCATATTTAGGGAACAGGCCTAATTACCAGGTGAAATAAAGTGAGATAAATATTCAGTTTAAGATGGATTGGCTTAGAGAATCCTAAAGATTCCACCAATAAATATGAGAACTACTAAGTGAATTCAATAAAGTAGCAGGCTACAAGATTTTCAGAAATTGGTTACATTTTTATACATCAATAAGAACTATCAGAAAGGGAAACTAAGAAAACAATCCCATTTACAATTTGAAAGAAAGAAAGAAAGAAAGAAAGAAAGAAAGAAAGAAAGAAAGAAAAGAAGGAAGGAGAAAAGAAATACCAGGAATAAATTTAACCAAGGAGGTAAAAGTCCTAATTGGGAAAATTATAAGCTATTGAAGAAAGAAATTGAAGTAAACAAATAAATGGAGGTATATGCTGTGCTTGTGGATAGAAGGAATTAACAGTGTTAAAATGTTCATACTACCCAAGGTAGTATAAAGATTCAACATAATTCTTGTCAAAATACCAGTGATGTTTTTCACAGAACTAGAACAAATAATTCTAAAATGTATATGAAACATAGAAGATTCTGAATACCCACAGCAAACTTGAGAGAGAAGAATAAAGTTGGAGGTATCATGCTATGTAATATCAAACTATCCTACAGAGCTAGAGTAATCAAAACAGTATAGCACTGGCATAAAAACAGACACATAGATAATAGAACAGAATAGAGAGCTCAGAAATAAACCCACACCTACATGGTCAATTAATCTATGACAGAGGAGGCAAGAACATACAATGGGATAAAGACAGTTTATTCAATAGATTGTGTTGGGAAAATTGAAAATGGTGGAGGATGGTTATGAAACAACCACCTTCTTACATGATATACAAGAATAAATTCAAAATGGATTAAAGATTTAAATGTAAGACTTGAAACCATAAAACCCTAGAAGGAAACATAGGCAGTAAACTCTGGCATTTTTCATAGCAATATTTTTTTCTGATCTCTCTCCATGGACAAGGAAACAAAAGGGAAAGAAACAAATGGGACTGCATTAAACTAAAATGTTTTTGCACAGCAAAGGAAATCACAACAAAACAATATGAGAGTCTACTAAATAGGAAAATATATTCTCCAGTGATACATCCAATAAAGGTTAATATCCAACATTTATAAATAAGTCAAGCCTTGATTCTCAAAAGACTCTCATCTCGAACAATTCAATTCTTGACCAAGTTGTTCATGGAAAAAATGTCTCGGTTGTTAAACAAAACTTCAGTTCTCAGCCTGACAACCCTTACATGCTGATACAACAGCACAACAAAAAGTCTCTCTCAGGACGCAAATACAGGAGAGAACGTAAGACAATTTATTACTAACCCTTATATTGTTAAATTCTATCCTTTAAAATAAAGGGTTTTATATTTTTTTCCATTTTCTTTTCAGTTCTATGTTTCTTACATTTATTTAATAATTTCTTGGTCAGCCCTTCATATATCATTTTCTCATATAAAAGTACATTTTCATGCAGTGCAGCCTACTTACTGACAAGTGAGAACCCCGCCATATGATCATCATACTTTAGTGCTGTTTGGGAGATCCAAATGTATTGATTGAAATGATAGGTTCACCATGATTTGTAAACCCTTAGTAAAGTTTGACTCACTAATAGGTGGTTGGAAACCAAAATGGCAGCTTAGGTAAACACCTACACTGTTGTCTCTCACAATAATTTTAAAATGACAACTAAAAGACAAAACAAACATCATCCAGAATCACAGGAAGGCTGGATGAGTGGAAATTCTACAACTAGAAGGAAAGAAAAAAGCACACTAAGACTCAAAGGAGCTGCAGGAGGCAGAAGTACTGAGACTTGCATGCGGAGAGGACTGGCAACTGAGTGCATGGCTGGCGTTCTCAAGCAGAAGGGAGACAAAAGCTCCTGACTATGCAGGAACTCCAGTTCCAGGTGAGATACTGGGGACCCAGACTCATATGGGTGAAACTGGACTGTCAGGAAAGAGAAAAGCACACTGAGACTCAGAGGAACTGCAGAAGGCAGAGGTACTGTGGTGCATGCACATGGAGAAGGTGGGTAACTGAATATGTAGCTGGTTTGCTCAAGCAGGAGGGAGACAAAAGCTCCTGACTGCTCTGAACAGTTCTGGATGAGACTCTGGTGACCCAGACTCATTTGGGGAGAAACTAGACTGTCTGGCAGCAGGTGGAACTTGAGGGTGGCTTTATCTCAGAGGTGTTTACAGTGATTACCACAGGACACTGAGACACAGGGGCCTATTAGGAGAGGGCTGATATGAAACCAATGCTGTCTTCACTGCCCTGAGACTCCGCCGCTTCTCTGAGCACAGTGGATTTTGCAACTCTTGTCTCATAAGGGTGTCTCCAACACATAAGTCCTCCTAGTATAGACACAGCTGATCCTCACACCCAATTGGCCTGGAGGTCAATTCCTCCCAGTGATACCAACAACAATTAAGGCTTAATTACAACAAGACTGTACACACAGCCCACAAAAAGGTGCACCAAGGGTGTCTACCTTAGGTAACTGGGGAGGAGGCTGAGCCACTGGGTCCTATAGGACACCTAGCAAACAAAGCCACTCTATCAACTCAGAGAAGCAGCCAAAATTCAGAGTCAAAGAAACAGATCACAATGAAAGAAATGGAGGAAAGCAAATGATTGGATATAGAGTTCAAAACCATGGTTATAAGGTTTTTTTAAGAATTTTCTAGAAAAGTCCAATAAATTTAGTGAGATCCTTGAGGATATGAAAAAAGGACCAACTAGAAATTAAGCATGACTGAAAAAAAAAATTATACAGAGATCTAACTGCAGACTACAGGATCGTAAAAATCAAATCAAAGATTTGAAATACAGAGAAGCAAAAAACAACTGGAAAAAGCAAAAATAAAAAAGAATCCAAAATATGAAGATAGTGTAAGGAGCTTCTGGGACAACTTCAAGTGTACCAACCTCAGAATCATGGGGGTGCCAGAAGAAGAGAGAGAGCAAGATACTGAAAACCTATTTGAAAAAATAATGACTGGAAACTTCCCCCACCTAGTGAAAAAAAATAGACTTACAAGTCCAGGAAGCACACAGAACCCCAAACAAAAAGAATACAAAGAGGACTACACCAAGACACATCATAATTAAAATGCTAAGAGCAAAAGACAAAGACAGAATGTTAAAGACAGCAAGAGAAAAACAGTTACCTACAAGGGAGCACCCATATGACTGTCAGCTGATTTCTCAACAGAAACTATACAGGCCAGAAAGGAGTGGCAAGGATTATTCCAAGTGATGAATAGCAAGAACCTACAAGCAAGAATAATCTATCCAGCAAAGCTATTATTCAGAATTGAAGGACAGATAAAGAGCTTCACAGATAAGAAAAAGCTAAAGGAGTTCATCACCCCCAAACCAGTATTATATGAAATGCTGAAAGGTATTCTTTAAGAAGAGGGAGAAGAAGAAAAAGGTAAAGATAATAATTATGAACAACAAATTCATATCTATCAACAAGTGTATCTAAAAATCAAATGAATAAAAAAATCTGATGAACAGAATAAACTGATGTATACAATAGAATGAGGGGCATAGAAAGGGAGTGGACTGACAATTCTTGGAGGGAAATGGGTGTGGAGGTATGGGAAGAAACTGGACAAAAATCATACATCTATGGATGAGGATAGTGGGGGTGGGGGGGTTAGGGCAGAGGGTAGGGTGGGAACTGGGCGGAGGGGAGCTTAGGGGAAAAATGAGGAACAATTGTAATAATCTGAACAATAAAGATTTATTAAGTTATAAATAATAAATAGTTGTAAAAATAATAGGTGGTTGATTTATATGTTTATTTATATTTAGGCTATATAATTTCATTGTTATTTATGCTTTCTTGATACCAATAAGTGGATGAAACAGGTCCCTTTGAAGAAGCTTACTTTGTAGAGAAACCCTTTTTTAAGGTAAAAGTCACTTCATTCTTGGCTTCCAGAAAATTTGACTGATTCTGGTTGAAATAGAGAGCAGATCTGGTGCCAAAGCTGTCTATGTTTGGTAGCTGTTTAGAAATCTGAGTCTGTGGATCAATCTGGGCTGTCAGGCCTCTTCTGGTTCATGCCAAGAGGGACATATGGGTGCTCTACTTTAATGGCCTCAATTTAGCCCAGTTTTAGGACAATGATTCAGATTCAGAAGAGTCAGAGTTTTGAACTGGCCTCAAGACCTGCATTGCTGGAGGTATTTGCTTATTTTGTTAGGCCTTAACTCTAAGAAGGATGTCCTTTTCCTTTTTCGCATTCTTATCAGTAAACTAGAGGCCCAGTGCATGAATTCGTACACCAGTGGGATCTCTGGCCTGGCTTGTGGAATCGGGCCAAAACTGGTTCTCCAACATGAGGGGTCCCAGATTGTAATAGGGTGCAGGCCAGGCTGAGTGACCCCACTGGTGTACTATCAGGGCCAGGAAGAGAGAGGAGGTTGACCAGCCAGGGAGGGACCACAGGAGGGCTCCAGGGCATGTCTGGCCCATCTCACTCATTCCAGTTCAGCCAGACTGCAACAGCAAGCTAACCTACTGATCAGAGCATCTACCCACTTGTGGTCAGTGTACTTCATAGCAACTGATTGACTCTGCCCCTTGGTAGTCAATACACATCATAGCAAGCAGTTGAGCAACCTTAGCATACCCTGTTTCCTAGAAAATTCTTGCTCCCAAAGATGTGCTAGGTCTTATTTTCAGGGGATGTCTTATTTTTCCATGAAGAAGAAAATGGTACTCATTTATTGTTGAACAACAACAACAAAAATAAATATATTACCTTTATACGGTATGGTAGTAGTTGTCATCACAAACCAGCTCACTGATTGGCCGCAGCACAGCCAGAGCTGTTCAGGGAGTGTGAGGTCTCTTTAAATCAGGAGTCAGATGCCTTATGGTAGCTTCGGGGACCTTATATTCTGGGGAGGCCTTATCTTTGGGGGAGGCCTTATTATTGGGTAGGTCTTATTTTCAAGGGGATGCCTTATATTACAGCGAGAGGCAAAACTGGCAATAGGTCTTATTTTCAGGGGATGTCTTACTTTTTGGGAAACAGTTTTGAATGGTTGAATGGCCAACTGGTCATCTAGACACTTAGCATATTAGGCTTTTGTTATATAGGATTATTTCTTATTTTCAACTTTATTTCTTTATTTTCTTTCACACTCTTTCCCTGGGGTAATTCAACACAATGGTAGTATGACTTGAAAATATTTCCAAGTAGTAAAAAAATAAAACCAAAAACTGTTATATATTAAAAAAAAAACTTTCCTAAGTAAATCAGGCTGACTTTTAAAAAGTGTATGCCATTGGCACTATTGTTTTAGTCATAAACTCTTAGTAAGCAAGGGTGGTATAAACTTTGATTAACTTATGTCCAATGCCTTGTGATTAAACCTTAATATAAGTTGTTAACATAAAAATATTAAAACCTGTAAAGAATTTTTGTGAGTTTATTTGAGCCAAACTATTGACAATTGTCTGGAAGCAGAACCTCAACAAACTGAGATAATGCTTGGAGAATGGCAGCTTACATCTATACTTCCACATTGCAATCAAAGGAGGGGATGTACATTGGTTACATGAAATCCACTGGTAATAGACTAGAGAGGCAGGAGAAAGCAAAGTGGGGAAACCTCTGGGATTGGATTAAAAAGTAAAATGATAGACATATACTTAGGTGGATACAGGAACAATTAACATGATAACAATGAAGGAATTTGTGGTATCTGTCCTGATGTCCAGGCACATTAGATTGTGCCCCAAAAGGTTCAGAAAAAGGGAAGTTACAAGTTACTCAGACATTTCAAGCATTTGTTATTATAGACTAGAGGCCTGGTGCACGAAATTTGTGCATTGGAGTGGGCGGTGGCTGGGGGGCCTCAGCCCTGGTCTGCATCCTCTCGCAGTCTGGGACCTGTTGGAGGATGTCTGTCTGCTGGCTTAGGCTTGATCCCCCTAGCTCCTAACCATTTGGCTTGAGGCTCCTTAGTGCTGCTGTGAAGGCAGGAGAGCCATGAGTCCAGCTTCTGACTAAAGAGCTGCTCCCCCTGTGGGAGCACACTGACCACAAGGGGGCAGCTCTGCATTGAGTGTCTGCCTCTGGTGGTCAGAGCACATCATAGCGACTGTTTGTTTTGGTCATTCCGCCACGTTGGTTGCTTAGACTTTTTTTTATATAGATCTAAAAAGGCAGGCTCAGTTAAGGTAAAGGTTGACCTTTTCAGTGAGGATACCAGTCTAGGATGTAACTACCCACCATAACTGCTTATAGTTGAAGTTTGATTTCAGATCATCCTTTGTGGTTACTTTAGGTTTCTGAGTTTGTAAGACAGTCATGCAGGCCTCTCCTGAGCTTGTCAGGTTAGCATGTGGCTCCTTTCTTCTACATATTGTCTATTTTTATCCATTAACATATCTTGTTTATCTTCCTTCTTATTACCTTGATATATTATGTTATGTAAAATAAGAAAGGAGTAGGAGCCAATAGAAAACACATTTTCCTGCACTTTTTTTTTTTTAAGAATTCTGACTATATGGATATTTTTCCTCTCCTTTTTCATTCTTAGGCAGAAAAATATTTTCCTTATTAGCAAAGATATTACTCTATTATTTTTAGCAGAATTATCTTTCAGGTTACCTTTTGGTTATAAACTACTCTGTTTATACTCATCTCAAGAAATATCATTCCTCTTATTTGGAAGTGCACAGTCCTTACCTTACAACTCCATGCTTGAGGGAGTTGAAGAGTGTGGATGTCATTGCTCTGAAGTTTTTTGACATAATAAATTGATCAGTGTAAATATCCCCTGTTTGTGGAGCTGCGCCACACTTTGATGAATTCTGACCTAATTTCTTTAATGACACTTCACCTGTGGAGAAATATTTTTGTCTTGTTCTCTGAGAACAGCTAACTAATGAAACAATTAATCACCTTCCAAAAAATCAAACACAAAATTTTCAATTAACACAGCTGAAGAACTGGAAATTATAGGTGTAATAGCCTAAGTAGGAAAGTAAGTGATATATAGAAATAGTCAAACTTTTTCCATAGGCATTGGGTAATAATAATCTATTTCAGAGAAAAGAATCAAATTGGCATTCAGAGTAAAGGCAGAACTTAAATCATAAGAGTAGAATGTAGAATAAAGTGAGAAATGCTTCTTATACAGCTTTCCCAAGGTAGGAGGCTGAATGAGGTGAGGAATTTTATATGTATAGCATCCTTTCTTTAAGAGAGCACTTAGTTCAACATTCATATCTAAAACAATGGCCGGCAAACTACGGCTCACGAGCCACATGTGGCTTGTGAGCTGTGGTTTGCTGCTCCATTAACTAATGCGTTTGCCAACCACTGTACTAGACTAAATGTTACCATGTAATTGGAAGCTGTGAGAATTAGGCAATTGTGGCATATTGTGTGCAAAGAGGTAAAGGGTAGTATATGACAGTGGTGGGCAAACTCATTAGTCAACAGAGCAGCAAACCACGTGAGCTGCGGTTTGCTGACCATTGATCTAAAACACTGAGTTTTGTCATAGTTCCCAAACTTTCTAAATCCTATAAGTGCTTTATTTTTCATAATTAGGATCTCTTTAATTGTTTCAGCTCCCTAATAACAAGAGACATGCTTATTGATTCTGTTAGAATCATGAAACTGAACGCTAAGAGGAAGAAACAGAACAGAGGGAGAGCAAGGCATGGTGAGGACAGTGTTTTGAAAAGGTAGTGAATAGGAGGTGGATGTGGCTTAAAATTTTAGACAGGAAAATGGAGCCAAGAATCACATGCTGTGGACTTGAATTAGGTGAAGCAGTGAAGGACTGGGGAATGTGCAGTGGACTAGGACTGAGTTCTGGGCTTGTCCTGTCACTGTGTGTGACTTTAGGCATACTATTTCACATTACTGGCTGTCGGTTTCAGCCCCTGTAAAATAAATGGAAGGACTAAATAATTTCTAAGCTCCATCACAGTTTTAAAACCTATGATTTTATATGGCATCTCTTCCTCTGAGCCAAGATACTGTCAAAAGGAATGAGGCTGTTTAGAGAACATTAGAATTGAGTTGAAAATGAACACACTAGATCAATCCTTTTGACACTGATGGTTAGTTGGCAATTTAAAAAACCATAGTTAGCAAATGAATTCATGAGAAAGATAAAGAGAACATTCATAAAATATACTCTATTAAACAATACTCTATTTTATGAGTTGACAGTAACAAAGATTAGAAAAGTTACTTAAACAAGTAATTTGTATATTTAAAAAATTATTTAGTAGAGGAATGCACTTGTAGATTTCACTTGCTTACTATTTTTGAAAAGCTATGCTTGCACATAAAAAAATGTTTAGAACAAAAGCATGAAAAACTTTGCATTTTACTTTTATTTGCAAAGGAAATTATATTGAAATTCTACTGAAAGTTTCTCCACCTTTGAAGGCATGTGTTGGAATGCAGACTTTATCTAGACACAAATCTCTTAGGTATTTTAACAAAACATGAAGAGAGAGAAAAACAGGAATTACTCAGAGGAAAAATTGAAAGCCAGCTTGTACCTACACAGCACTGAGGTGGCAGAAACAGCTGCACAACAGCTTAATCCTTGTGACAAGCCCAGAACTCTACTCTAACTGCTGGCAGTGTCTGATGAAATTGCCAAGGAGCCAGATGCCACAGCTGGGAACATTATCCTTGTGTTTCAGATGAAATTGATACAGCAAATGGCTCTCCATTATTAACTCCTTGATATCTCAGTGAGTTTTCTACAAAGAACTGAAATCTTCTGTTATAAAAATTACGTTGCAAAGGGTAATGAGAGGGATGCATGACATGAATAACAATTTTATTATAAAAAGAAAGTGAAAAAGAGACTGTAAATATTGTTCAAAGAACGAAAAATAGAAGATAAGGAGTTATTTTTATGATAGGCTATAGAAGGACAGAGGAGTTGTGACAGATTCAGGTTTCGGAACATTCTAAATGTTCTAGGATTAGTCACATGTCCTCTAAAGTAGGTTAATAGCTTTTTTGTTAGAATAATGAGGAAAACAACAAGAAGAGTATTTGAGTTAAAGAATGATGAATGCATTCCTGATAACATTCTAAATAATCCATAAATGTTAATTGATCATGTATAAGGTATATGACTCTGGGTTTACAACTATGTGGTATAGTCAGCAAACTGTGGCTCTGTTAACTAATGAGTTTGCCAACCACTGGTCTTTACTCTAGTCTATATACAATATATAATAAGTATTGTATGTCTTATGTGCAACGTGTAGGACCCTGTGCGAAATATCTAGTTGTTTGTGTCTATAGTATAACCTAGTTTATAATTATAGTATAGACTCTGTGGTAGATAGAATAGTACTCCCCAAGTCCAGTTTATACAATAATTCCTGGACTTACATATATTACTGTATATGTAAAATAATCTTTGCAGATGTGATTAAAGGTGTGGCATTTGAGATAGTGAATTATCCAGGATTATTTGGGTATGTCCAATGTAATTATACAGGTACTTCAATGCAGACAACTTTTTGACTGGGTCAGAGAGTTGAGGAAGAAAAAAGTTTTAAGTAGGAGAGGGAATCAGCTAACCTGGCTGGCTTTGAAGTTGGAGGAAGGGGGCCATGAGTCAAGGAAAGTGAGTGCCTTTAGAAGCTGAAAATGGCCCTCAGCTGACAGACAGCAAGGATCTCAGTCCCACAGCCACAGGGAACTGAATTCTGACAACCAACCAAATAAACAAGGAACTGGGGTCTTCTCTCTAGTCTCTAGAAAGGAATGCAGCCTTGATTTTTGTCTGATGAGACTCATGTAGTACTTCTGACTGATAGGGCTATAAGATAACAAATTCGTGTTGTTAAAGGCTGTCAAGTTTGTGATAATTTGTTATAAGAGCAATAGAAAACAAATCCTAAGCTATTATATGTGTGATAACGTTAAAAATAAAAGGGGGAAATAGCAATAGTCGTGTGTTACTTAATGACAACAATACATTCTGAGAAAGACATTGTTAGGCCATTTAGTTGTGTGAACATCATAGAGTACACTCACACAAACCTATATGGTATAGTTGACTACAGGAATAGGTTATATGGTTTGCTCCTAGGCTACAAGCCTGAGCAGCATGTTACTATATAAAAAACACTCAGGTTAAATCAAACACAAGAGAATGGTACAATCAAGGGACACAGTAAACACAAGATGTATTGAAGCTGCTGCCAGCATACTGTATCACAGCCAACTTTTTTTTTTTTTTAATAAATAGAAAGAGTAGACTCTAACAATGACTAAAAGTATAGTACAGGCCACAAGGAAAAAAAGTGTAGTACAAGCATATTTTACTTCATTGTGCTTTGGTTTATCACACTCCATGGATGTTGAATTTTTTACAAATTGAAGGCAAGACCCTCCACCAGCAAATACATTCTGACTTACTTTACTGAGAAACTCACTTTATGACAGTAGTCTGGAATTGAACCTGAAGTATCTCCAAAGTATAGTAAATACATAAACCAGTAACACTGTACTTTATTATCATAATCAAGTATCATATATTGTACAACATTATGTGTGATATAACTTTTTTTTGTGTGTGAGGACCTTTATTAAATCTGGGGATGGTGAGACATGGAAGGGCCTAGGATAGAAGAAGCAATAGGAGAGAGAGACTAGGCTGAGAAACAGCCTCTATTGGGCTACTTGGTTCACTAAAAAGTCAGAGAAAAGGGGGCCTTGGGAACAGGTTTAGGGTGTTAGCCTAGGATGGGCTCCTGCTGCCCATTTTTCCGCGGTTGCAAGTCTCATGGTCTTTTAAGAGATGCATGCCTGTGGGGGAAAAAGCGGGGGAAGGGAAAGGCACAGGCATGCTCCTGGGATGTAGGAGCACACTGTGTGTGCTATACTTTTATAGGACTGGCAGCACCACAGGTTTGCCTACTCCAGCATCATCACAAACACCTGAGTAATGTGTTATGCTATGACTTTAGGATGGCTACGCTGTCACTAGACAATAGGAATTTTTAACTCCATTATGATCCTATGGGACTACAGCTGTATATTCAGTCCACTGTTGACTGAAATGCTGTTATGTGGTGCATGACTGTGTAAACGGTGATGTTGAAAAAATTAGCTCTCTGATTATCTACTGAATTAGTCATTAAAAAGAAGCAATTTATTTTAGATCATGATGGACTCAATTGGGTTGATATTTTATAGGAAACAGTTTAAACACAGACTTGTAAAGATATATGGACTTATTGAGGAAAAGATGATGTCTATTATAAAGCTACGTGTGGGATAATGACAAGAAAAACCTTTTATACATAGGAAAAGAGTAAATGTTTTGTTGGGGACACGATAGGACCCCAAGTTTTTTGATATATAGGAATCATAGTGCAAAAAGGAAGAATGGAGGTGGAACAGATTGTAGAAAGTGTTCAGACTTTCTTTTAATACCAGATGGAAATCTTTTAATTGAATCTCTTAAAATTATTTATCATTTTTACTATTTTTTAAAAATATTTCTAATAAACATTCTTAGGCACTTGGTGGATGATATGACAGGACTTGACATCTGTACTATCAGTGATGTATTTAATTTTCCAAATTACATATGAAGAATTACTCAGGTCATTCAATATGCATTTGAAAGATGCAATAAATCATGCTTTGTTACTGAACAAGGAAGTATGAAAATAAATGAACTAAGTATTGAGGTAAAGAAATTAGAAACAGAAATAAACATACCAATGGAAAGATGAAAGAAGGTATGTTAGAAACCAGTACTCACATTGCTAGGTTGTAAAATTTTTTAAAAATAGTAGAAATGATAAATAAGTTTAAGGTATTTTTTAATTAGTAATAAATCTTATATATATATATAACTTTAGCCTGTTTGATCAAGTAAAAGAACAAAATTCCTCAAGTGATAATTATTAACTATATTAAGTTAAAATAATTTCTAACTTTCATTGAATGCTGACTGTGTCAGGCACTATTCTAAGCACTCATTGAATTCTCACAAATCCATCACAAAATTTGTGCTATCATTATTGTTTTACAGAAACTAAGGCAAATAAGGCACAGATAGTTTAAGTATCTTACTCAAGGTTGCCCAACTAAGAAACAGTAAAGCCAGAACATGAACCCAGGAAATATGACTTAAGAACTCTGATCTACTGACATATTGATCCACAGACTCTATTTTGCCATTACAAATAATGGCGAAAACCACATAGCAACAATCACTACCAACTACTTCACCAACCATTCACTACTAGTACCATAACATAAAATTAGGAGTAGAAATATAACATACTAAATAGTATCTATTTCAATTTAAAAATGAACATCACAATAAACAATGAAATAGCAAAAGGAGGAGCAGGGCAAGTATGCTCTCTATTCATCTTATTTTACACATTTTCAGAAATTTTAGCCAATTCAATGAGAAATAAAACATAGTATATCTTTTGGAAAAGAAAGTATTTAATTACCATAATTTATATATAGATTAGTTATCTATCTAGGAAACCCAAGAAAATTCTTGGAAAATATATTAGAAATAATAAGGAAGATCAATATATTACCCAGGTCAGAAAAAATATTTAAAATGTCAATATTTTGTTATTTGACCATTTTACTGGGAGGAAAAAGCTAACAAATTATAAACTGCCTAAGAATAATGTATGGGCCAAAATAAATTATTTGTTAAATAATTTAATAAATGAGTTACAAAACTTCATTTAAATAGCTAAAAATAAAGATATGAAATATATAATGATGGATGAAATGACTAAATGTCATAAATTATTACAGTGGAATGCTGGTAATTGACTTTCTGTGAGGTCAAAAGTGGGAGAGCCATGATTTGTAGAATTTGTTAATTTTCATGTGTAAAAGCTCCTACCATGATTTGTTTCAAGATACCAAGTGTTTAATACCACCTGGAAAAATTCCTGAATTATTTAACAATTGGCTTTCCCAAGCTGGTAAAAGCTGCCTCCACAACACAGCTGACTTAATTCCCAATTTAATTTGTATGTTTAATGTAATTGCATTCTAAGCTCCATTATTATATTTTTTTGAAGCTAGACAAAGTAATTTAAAAATTCATGTGAAGTTCATTTTGGAAAATAAAATTATACTAGTCAATACAATTTATCAAAAGTAGTGAGAAGGGCAAGCACTACTATATAGGAAAGTGTGTTACAAACTATAATATAAAACAATGTGCTGTAGGTATAAAAATCAACACAACTATGGCTTATAATGGGCAAGGAATAGATTTTATTGTTTGTAAAAAATCATTGCATATTAATATCTAGCTCTACTTTCAGTTGTAGAAGTGCAAACTCATGCCTTTTAAATAATTTAACAAATGAGCAGTTTTAGGTATTGATATTCAGTGTTAGAGATATGTGGTAATGAACACTTGTATATTCTGGTACTGTAATTTTTTCCCAACTTCCTAGATATTTATTTTTATTTTATTTTTATTTTATTTTTTTTATTTGTTTTTAATTCTTTATTGTTGAAAGTATTATATATGTCTCCTTTCCTCCCATTGACCTCTCCCTGCTGACTCCCACCCTCCCAGCACAGGCTCTCATCCCCCTACTGTCTGTGTCCATTAAGTAAACCTACATGCATACATACAAGTCCTTTGGTTGATCTCATATCCCCCTTTCCTCCAATCTTTCCTGCTCTTTCTCTGAGGTTTGCAGTTTATTTGATGCTTCTACGTCCCTGGATCTATTTTGTTCATCAGTTTATGTTCATTATATTTCACAAATGAGTGAGATCATGTGATACTTATCTTTCTCTGACTGGTTTATTTCACTTAGCATAACACTATCCAGGTCCATCTATGCTATTGCAAATGGTAAGAGAAGACCCTTTATTATTTTTTTAAGGTGGCTTCTTTATTTTATTTTTTAATTTTTAAAATATTTTTTGTTGAGAGAGAGGACAGGAGAGAGAGAGATAGAAGCATCAATAATGAGAGAGAAACAATGATTGTCTGCCTCCTACAGGGCTCCTGTGGTGAGGGGGGTTTTGCATGTACCCTGACAGAGAATGAACCAGTGACCTGTTGGTGCATGGAACAACACTCAGTCAACTGAGCCACACCAGCTGAGCAGATATCAAAACTTTAAAGAGTCTGTACCATAATATACAGTCTATTCTCTTTTTAAATATATATATTAAATATATTTTCAGTTCAATTAAAAATTAGAAGCAACCTAAATATCGCTTCTCATTTGGGGTCATTTTGCTTCATGCATCTGCAACCTACTGCACCTAGGGACGGGCAAGGGAGATTTGTACAGGCATTCATAGATATTTCATAGAACCTAAGGGCAGGACGTATAAATGAGTTCATGAGAACCCAAAGTAAAACTAAAAAAAAAACAAAACCCTTTGTATCCAGGACAGCAGTGTTTTTCATATTTGTCTCTAATGCTTCATAATCTCTTATCTGTGCCTGGATTTTATGGGGCTGTAGAAGAAAGAGTTTTATGTTTCTGCAGTTAGGAATTTTTTTGTCCCAATTTCACTGAACCCTGAGACTGGCTAAAAGAATAAGCAGATAAGCAGTAGAAGACAATTTACTAGGGTATAACTGAGAACTCTGAGAAATTTACCTAACTAAGGCTATGTCATTTGGATATCAAGAGGTAAGATGAGATCTGGATTGTGTAGACATCCCTACATTGTAAAACTGAAGACAGTGGTTTTATCTTTCTTCTGGATAAGTTTACTTGGATTCCAATAGGTTAGAGTGGGAACTCAGGTTCCATCCAAGGAGCACAGGCTCATTCCTCTCTCTCTGGAAATATAAAATGTATATTGCAGCAATTGGAATCATTGTTTTGGCTTTTTTGCCAATAGACAGACTCCATATTTGTGTAGGACAAGCATGTCAAACTCAAAGGCTAACACGAGCCAAATACACAAGATTTAAGTTTATGTGGGCCACAAAAATGAAAGCTTTAATTTTCATAGAAATGTAGATTTATTTCAATAGAGACATGCTGATACAAAGGGCTGAAATAAATGAGTAACTGTTAATGTAAAATAATAGAACATGTTAATAAAAATTATTTTTTCTTGAACATTCACATATCAGATACTGAATAACTGTACAAATTAACAACACAAATATACCTGTTTTTCTTGTAATCCAAAAGCAAAATATTTCCTGTTGCACACACCAAACAAGCCAGTCCAAGACTGATGACTGCTAAAATATTCGCTATTGGTATTAGTGTAGAGAAATGATGCGCCTGCACATAAGGGAAATGAATGCAACCCGATTATAGTAATCAGTCATTAGTAAACATTGTAGTTCGTTATTAATAATTATGTTAACAGAGTATTATAAAAATTAAGTTATGAAATTTTTATTAAAATGTATCTTACATATCGTTATATTGCCTGGACCTCAAAAATATTCATGTGGGCTGTATGCAGAGAGCAGGCTGTGAGTTTGACATGCTTGGTGTAGGATAACATCAAGCTTTCATCTCTTTACCCTTAGGAACTGAGGTTATTTGTTATAAGTTAAATAACTAAATGGTTCTGCTCCAGAGACCCATGTGTGCATTCAGGATACTTTTAGTAAGTATAACTATTTAAAAAAATCAGATTTTTGATCCAGTCTCTGCAGCTTTGCTTATCAGAAGTTATAACTCTATAATGGCTGCTCCCCGAGACCATTGACAGATGTAGTACCCAAGGCTAATTCAGTTTTCTTAGTCTCTCAATTATAAATTTCCCCGAGAGAGAATCAAAGCAGAATCTGACTCATAACACAAAAAATACACAGACTTTTCAATGAAAAAGAAGAGGAAATGATTGGCTTCTTTAGGACATCCTCCAATAGTAGGAAAAATGATTATTATGCTTAATACCATAGGTTAATATATAATTAATAAAAACTGTTTTTGAAGACAGTTTAATGATTTTGGTATATGTTCCAGTATGTGTGTATGCTCTTGAGGAATATTAGTCTATATGTTTCTTTTATTGTAATGCATCTGGTTTTTGTATTAGGGTAATATTGGTTTCAGAAAAAGAATAGAAAAGTGTTCTCTCTACTTCTATTTTTCTCGACAAGAATGTATAGAATTGAAACTTCTTTTTTCTCCTTTAATATTTGGTAGAATTCATTGGTGAAACCATCTTAGCCTGGATTTTAAATTACTGGAAGATTTTTAATTACATAGTATTTCAACAGATTTAGGACTATTTGTGTTATCTATTTCTTCAAGAGTAAGTTTTGGTAGTTTTTTATCTTTCAAGAATTGGTACTCTTTGATGATTTAAAAAAAAAAATATATATATATATATATATATATATATATATATATATATATAATTAATTTTTTTACAGAGAAGAAGGGAGAGAGATAGAGAGTTAGAAACATAAATAAGAGAGAGACATCGATCAGCTGCCTCCTGCATGCTCCCCACTGGGAATGTGCCTGCAACCATACATGTCCTTGATCGGAATCGAACCTGGGACCCTTCAGTCCTCAGGCCAATGCACTATCCACTGAGCCAAACCAGTTTTAGCTTAGAGAAGCAATTTTAGAATACAATTAGTTATCATTCTTACAAATCCTTAACTTTTCCTTTAAAGGATAAATTTAATTCTAAATGCAATAAAACATTTTAATATATATATATATATATATATATATTTTTTTTTTTTTGTAAACTTGTGTCTAGACTTTTAAGACCAGGACAATATCAAAGCAGCCAAATTTTCTTATCTCTCAACTGTGGCAGAGGGATTTTCTGAAAAAAATGAAGGTTTAAAATTATTTCCTCACACATGCTACAAATTTAATTTTAACCTTAGTCACTTGAACAACTAGAATATTTAGAAATTTGATAAATTCTTAAACAAATTTTTTCTCTATGATTGAATTTTATTGTGTTTTATAAACCAAGTTTATCCTTACCTGGTTTGACTCATTGGATAGAGCACCAACATGCATACTGAAGGGTTACAGGTTTGATTCTGGTCAAAGGCACATGCCTAGGTTATGGGCTTGATCCCCAGTTGGGGATATGTAGAAGGCAGCCAACCAATGATTTTCTTTCATCTTTGATGTTTCTATCTCTCCTTCTCCCTTCCTCTCTGAAATCAATAACAATATACTAAGAAAAAATAAGCCAAATTTATTGAAGTATCATTATCATTTATGTATTGTAAAAGACACCCATTTTAGGATATAAATTCTATGAATTTTGATAAACGTGAAATTGTTTTATTTCTATTGCCTCTCTTTTTACTTATCAGTATTGTCCTATTTATTACCCTTTCTTGCCCTATACTCTTGGGAATATCAGGTGTACCAGTTAATAATGTGGACTTGTAATCCAAGAAAACACAATTAATTTCAAGAGAAACATCAAAAGTGCTTCATTCAAAGTAATGTCCATCACTAGCTACCCATTTTCTCATCTTTCAGGTAATTTGTGGATACCGTCCCAATAGACCTTTTCTTGTTTTGAGGCAAACCATTCAGAGACCCAATTTTTCACTTCTTATGTTTTGAAGTGCTGCTCAGAAAGTGTGTGTGCCATCGATCAGAACAAGTAGTAATCTGAAGGAGCAAGATACAGTGAATACAGCAGGTG
>PVJN01005922.1:0-78456 GCA_004026805.1 Lasiurus borealis | reverse complement strand
TCCCACAGCACATGAAAGAACTCAGGACTCACAGAGTTGGGACAAGAAGGCTTGGTCTCCAAGAAGGTCCTTGCTGTAGAGGCTGAACCAGCCCTCAATCACCAAGTGAATGAACCCACACACTGCAAACCAGCACAGTGACAGTCGTCGCCAGGTTCCCAGGGGGATGATGGCAACAAGTCCTGACAACAGCCATGTGGTCCCAACTATGACCCCAGCGACGGAGAAGAGGCCAGCTACTATATGCCAGGCAGGGTAGTCATTAGGCACAAAGTGGTCCAGTCTCAGGTGCCGAGGCCAGTATGGGTGCAAGGGACTAGCACCGGTGGCCATGTCTTTGTCGGCTGATGGCTGTGTGTGGATAAGTAGCAAGAAGCAAAAAGGAAGTGAAAAACCTGAACAAATAGAAAGCACAGAATGAGATCATCAAATCGAATCCAAAGGGTTTATTATCACAAAAAAATGCAAATGGACTAAATGGATCAGTTACTTGACTTATAAAACCGGATCAAAACCAACATCTAATCATATGCTGCTTTCCGGCCCCGGGAAGAAGGAAATCTCATTCCAGCCCTCTGGGCCCCATATGAGGTAAACACAGTAACCAGACCAGCTCCCTGCCCTCAGGGTCAGAGTCAGCTGAGGAAGACAGGAATCAGGACTGGTCCCTGCTCTCATTGGTCAGTCCGGTGGGCAGACAGAAGAATCTGACTAGGTCACAGCCCTCACTGGTCACGCCCTGCTAAGGTTAGACACAGGAATCAAGCTCGGGCCGTGCCCTCAGGGGTCCCGGGCTTCTGGGGGAGAAACGGACAACAGGTGGGGGTCCCAGGGCAGGAGTCAGCATCTCGCATCGTGGAGCGGAAAGCTAGGCCCTCTCTGCGGTCCTGGAAACTGCAGGACAGAAGACAGAAGACTAACGACAACCACAACCCTCAGGCTCAGCGTGGGGAAAGCCAAACGCTCCCCGCAACCGCGGACACGGCCGGCCACCCGCAAGAAATAGGCAAGTGCAAGGGACAGGGCTCCGCGGCGCTCGCAGAGGAAAAGGAGGGTTCAAGGCAGAGACCACCAATCAGAACGCGAACCCTCCAGTCCAGCCGCCCAATGAGAAGGAGGATCTTCGGTAGCCCGGACGACCACGCGGGACCAGGGGGTCTCGCGCAGGCGCGTGAGGTGGGTGGCGTGGTGGCGGCTGGAGGTGGTGGTGGTGGGGGAAAGGGTCTCGCGCAGGCGCGCCGTGGCGGGCCGTTAGGCAGCGGAGAGCGACGGGATGGAGCGGCAGGCGGAGCGGGTTGGAGGGGGCACTCACCCTGCGGCGCTGTCTCAGCGACCTGTACAGCAAGGTCCCGGCTCTGCTGAGCTGGCCTGCGGGCGCCGTGACAACCTAGTTGACACCCATTGCCTCACAGGTTCCTTGACTTAGGGAATTGACCAATGGACAGGCTGGGAGGCGGCCAGGGCCACTCCCAGCCAATCAGAGCTCTCCATGCGCCACCGGCCCCGCCCTCAGGCGTGGTGCCATTTTTCGATGGTGGCTGAGCCAGTCTGGAGGTGGGTGAAGGCAGGGAGTGCCGCGGTTGGTGGGCGTTTTCAACCGAAACCGACTTGCAAGCAGTCTTGGCTGCAGTTTCCCTATCCTCTTATCAGGCTATCGTCTGCTGTTGAATCAGCGTTGCCTTGTGTCCTGTCTTCTTTGCCCTCGTTTTCTAATAAGACCGAGTGATCCGTTGCTAGAATGAAAACCTGCATTCTTTGTTTTTTTTTTTTAAAGTAGGTTCTTAATGATTTTTAGAGAGAGAGGGAGGGAGAGGGTTAGAGAGATAGAAACGTCCAGGAGAAACGTCATCCATTGGCTGCCTCCTGCACGCCCCCTACCGGGGATCGAGCAGCAACCCGGGCATGTGCCCTTGACCAGAATCCTATCAGGAAGCCTTCCGTCAGCAGGCTGACGCTCTATCCACTGAGCGAAACTAGCTAAGGCCAAAAGCCTTCGTTCTTATTGCCCGAATGCACAAGGAAACAATACTACGATCGGGTCCTGTAAACTACATCTCTATCCTCTACCTCAGCGCTCAGGACTCCTTAGCGGTCATCCTCACCTCTCTCCACTTCAGGTCAGAAATACCAATCGAAACACCTTGAGAGCTAATTGGCATGGAGATACTCAATCTCCCTGTGCCAGCTCTAAAGAACCAAATTGAACTCCACAATTCTAAGCCATTGAGCACCCAGACAGCAAAATCAGAATCCAGACCCATCCCAAACCTCCTGTCCAATTACAACTCATAACCCTCAGTCCTAAGGATCAGTAAGCATCAACTATGTGTGTGCGTGCAGGAGGCAGCCAATGGATGATGTTTCTCCTGGACGTTTCTATCTCTCTAACCCTCTCCCTCTCTCTCTAAAAATCAATAAGAACTTACTTTTAAAAAAAAAAGAATGCAGGTTTTCTTTCTAGCAACGGATTACTCGGTCTTATTAGAAAACGAGGGCAAAGAAGACAGGACACAAGGCAACGCTGATTCAACAGCAGACTATTGGCTGATAAGAAGATAGGGAAACTGCAGCCAAGACTGCTTGCAAGTCGGTGCACAAATTTATGTACCAATGGGGTCCCTCGGCCTGGCCTGCGGGGGGAGGGGAGTCGGGCTGAAACCAGCTCTAGGACATCCCCCCAGGGGTCCTGAATTGCGAGAAGGCAATTCCCAGGTGACACACTCCAGAATCCGGCTCTCTCCTCTGGTTCCAGGTGTGTTACCTGAGAACCGCTGCTGCCAAGTGTCCGCAGCTCTGTATGAGTACTGCCCCCTGGTGGTCAGTATGCATCATAGCTACTGGCCAGTAGGCCCGCTGGCTGGTCACTTAGGCTTTTATATATGTAGATATATATCAGAGAGAGGGAGAGTCAGAAAAATCAATGATGAGAGAGGATCATGGATCAGCTGCCTCCTGCACGCCCCACCCTGGGGATCGAGCTGCAACCCAGGCATGTGCCCTGACCTAGAATCGAACTGTGACCTCCTGGCTCCTAGGGTGATCCTCAACCACTGAGCCATGCTGGCCAGGCTCTACTGGGTCTTGCTTTCTGTTGTTTTCTCTGTCCCGGTTAGAGCAACCAATCAGTTTTCCTGCTAATTGGTATCAGGCCTCCCCCACACGCCACAAATTCGTCCCAGCCCTGCTTATATCTGGCAGTGCCATCTTTGTCTCCTCACCCAATCATGAACAATGAACTAATCCCAAACTGCTCCCTCTTCATGGTTTGAGCTTCCAAACCTCTATCCATGCTGTGTCCCGTTCCTCACTCACTTCTATTCCCCACTAAGCAGCGAAGAAAGAGTCTTTTGTATAGATCCTATTTTTATTTGACAATAACAAACTGTATAGAAAAAGGGAGTGGGAAGGCGGGAAGGCTGTGGATCTCCCCCTCTCTGCTTCCCTAAGCATCCCCCATCCCTTGGCCCCGGCAGGGACCACCCCCTTCCCGCCTTGTGGTGGGGTGGGGATCAGCAGGCATGAAAATGGTTTGTGTGTGTGTGTGTGTGTGTGTGTAAGGGTGTTAGGGGGACTATGATGGAAGAGGGGTCAACAATTAGAGGGCCATCCCTCATCCTCCATCAGAGCTGGCACCCTGAGGAGGGGTTGAGTCTTGAGGGAAGTTGGAAAGTCCACAGATGTGCCTCAGCCTATGAGACGGTAGAAGATCCAGCATCCAAAAGTGACCCAGTGACTGGCCCAGCTGAGCTCTGACCACTTGTGGACAGTGTATGCCATGCCATAGCCCTGTGGGAGAGAAAGAAGCGATGGTCCCACTCAGCCTGAACAAAGAAGGTCTCAGGAAATCCCATCCTTTGCTCAAGGTGACTCCATGGTGACCTTAGGTGAGGCCCCAGAGAAAAAAACTGGGTGATATAAAAGATAAAACAGGTTTAGTTTGATTTCTTTTGTGTTTTCTTCTTCCACCCCACTGTTTGACCTGTACTCTGCATATAAAAGGTAAGCAGATTTAGGATTTTTTCTTTTTTTTCTTTTGTGCTTTCTTTAGAAATCATTTTAAAGACAGGGCAAGATACCCCCCCCCCTCTGACTCGTACACTCCTTTCTATGTAAAGAGCTCCTAGGAATCAGTATTTTCAAAAGACAAAAATTGGCAAAGGAGGTGAGTAGACCATTCTCAGTAAAGGAAGAAACCAAATAGCTCACTCATCATCTTCCTCCTCTCAACCTGGCAAACACATCCAGAAAGTCTGAGAGGCACTCTGTTGGAGAGGGGGGGACTGACATATTCACACACTGCTGGTGGGAGAGCAAAAAGGTACCTTCTCCATTTCAACTTCCAAAAAATCCATCCTACAGTTCTCTGTCTGCGCCTGTGTGAATCTACACGGGTTTGAGGATATTACTTGCTACCATGGGATTTGCAATAGGAAAGGGCTGGACATCACCTGGGTGTCCACCAATTAGGGATAAACTACCCTGTGTCATCGCCTTACCATGGAAAAAAGTGAGTGAGGACTCTATGTACTGAGGTGGAAGGTTTTCAAGGATCATTCTAGAGAAAAGCAACATGTAGCACGCGCTGTCATCCATGAGTTACCTTTAGGGTCAAAACCAGGGGAGGGAATTAAAAGATGCTTTTTATATTTGCTTATTTTGCTTACATTTTTTGAAAGAGATTTTAATAAAATGAAGGAAAGTGGTTACCTGTAAGAGGGCAGTGAGGAGACTATAGGAGCAAGACTTTCTTTCCCCTGAATATCTTAAATACTGTTGTTGTTTTTAACTTGGTGATATACATGAACTATTTTTAAATGTTTTGATTAAAATAAGATAAAAACTTTATTTAAAAAAGAAGCAAAACCCTGCCCTGGCCGGTGTGCACAGTGGTTAGAACATTGGTCCGCACACCGAAGGGTCTTGGGTTTGATTCCTGGTCAAGGCACATACCTGAGTTGCAGGTTCACTCCCCACCCCCTGATCAGGTGTGTGTGGTAGGCAGCTGGTTGATGTGTCTCTCTCACATCAATGTTTTTTTTTCTCTCTTTCTCTCTCTCTCCCCTCCTTCCCTCCCTTCTACTCTCTTTGAAAAGCAACAACAAAAAGGAACCCCCAAAATAAAAAGAAGCAAAACCCAGATTTTGCACACTCACCCTGATTAAAAATTAAAAGCTGTTTTTAATGATGACAATAATATAAAGTTTTATTTTTAATTAAAAACAAAAACGTAAAGGAGAAGCAAAACCTGGATCTCGCAAGAGCTATGTGAGAAACCGTTATTTCAGAAGTGGTTTTGTCATTTAAAAAGGAGTAAAATCTGGAATGTGCATACTCCACATGACTAAAAATAGCCTACCCATTTTAATATCCATTTTCAAAGTTGAATCTAGAGTTTGCATCATCAACTTGAGGGGAGATTTTTTTTTTTTGAGGAAAAAAAATTAAATAAGAATAAACCTTGCGGATTCGACCTTAAACAAAAATAGGATGAGATGCCTAATTGGAAAAAATAAAAAATAAAAAGGAAAACCTGGATTTTGCATTCCATCTCTAGAAAATAAGTAAAATGAATCTATTTTGGCAAACTTCACCCAAAGAAAAGACCCAGCAGTGCCCAGAGGGACAACGGGAAGGAAGGACCGAGGAGCACTGGCTGCACAAACTCGAGACACACCACACAAGGTCCTCGTGTCTCAGCCTCCCCGCCCCCCTTTTGTCTTCATGGTTCCCATGAGCAGGTGGCACATCCCTGGGTACCCCCAGCCCAGGGCCCCACCTCACCTGCTCCTCTGTGGTATCATCCACATCGACATCAAACAGGGAGCCCAGGTAGGCCAGGTGGAAGATGGCCAGGGCCCCAAAGAGCAGGTTTAAGGCTCGTACCCCCAGGCCCTGTGGGGGACAGACGGATTTGCTTGGCAGCTGGACCTACTCACTGTCCCTCAGTCCCACCTGGGCAGGGGAGCCCAGGGGGGTGCACAAAGTGCAGTGGGTTCCAGGAATGAGGATGTCCATGGTACCCCCGGGTCGGAACGAGATGGTTCAGATCCTCCTGTGGGAGCCCAAAAGGTCTCCAGGGCCCAGGGCACTGAGGGCGTCCAGGTTGGGGGAGATGCGAGTATTTAGGCCAAGGAGGCAGAATGGTGGAGCTCTGACTTGGGGATTTTAGGCTAAGACACATCGCTTGTCTGAGAGGAGACAAAGCTGAGGTTGGCCATACTTCTTATTGCAAACGGAAGGAAAAAAAAACCAAAAACCAAAAATCAAAAGTAAATCCCTGGCAGGTCCTCCAGGACCCAGCGTTCTTCCCCTCGCTCTGGCTCTGCTCAAGCCACACTGGCCTCCCTGCCGTTCCTCACCTATTCCGGGCCCTGTCCCGTCTTGGGGCCTTGACCCTGGCTCTTCCCTTCTCCTGGAAGGCTGCTGTCCCTCACCTCCCTCAGCTTAGGACCTCACAAGGCACCTCCCTATCCAAAATGGCATCCATTCACCCGCTGATCGTTCCCTGCTCCTTTCCCTTGTGTATTTCCTCACCATCTGACGAGCTAGTGTGCTCCGCTGACTTAGTTTTTATGTCCGGACTCCCCTGTGCAAATGTTGGTCCCGGAGGGCTGGGACTTTACAGTCTGTGTCTCCGGCATCTAAACTAGTGCCTGGTACCAGCAGGTGTTCAGGAAATGTCCACCGGGGACCTGAATGCCCCGGCGTGCATACAGCAGGTGCTCGAGAAATGTTTGTTAGAGAGACGCATGGCAGTGAAGAGAGGTGAGGTTCTGGGATGGCTCAGGCGCCAGCACGGGGAGCTGGGCGCCCCGAGACACATGTGAGATGGAGACAGAAGCCACATTGTTTGAGGGGGGGATGCTGGGCGTGAGCACGCCCAGGCTGAGCCCTCACCAAGCGATGCTGGTGTGAACAGTCTGGTGGGCACCGTTTCGACAAGACGCAGGCACTGAGGATCCGAGCCAGGCGCTTCCGCAGGACTGGGGTGGATGGGTGGGAGGGAAGGGGGGGTCAGGTTAGCCTCAGGGGGCAGTGTAGCCCCCCTACCAACCTCCCATCCTGTCTTCTAGGCTGGGCTCCCAACTCACCATGCTCCACGTAAGTGATAAATGCCAGGGACAGCAGCACCGCAGCCAGATGGAAGCTGAAGCCCTGGTGGGGCCCCGGGGGGCAATGAGGTGAGTGAAGAGGAGGCCCTGCGCCCCCTGACCCCGCCCAGCTCCCACCCTGACCCCCCTTCCCCCTGCTCACGTGCAGGAGGGCGCTGGCTGCATAGGTGACCAGCACGGCGGAGAAGGTGCCCAGGCGGAGAGCATTCTTGAAAACATCTGGAAGAGGGAGGTGGGGGTCAAGAGTCTCCCAAGATCCCCTCCTTCCCGGGGGGGGGGAGAATTGGGGGGGGGCATTGAGCAGGGTGAGGGTACACGCACAATGTGGTGGAAGCCCCAGGACAAAGTCTGTGTAAAGGTCTCCGCCTTCCTCTGTCCAAAACTTATCTCCTGAACTTCCCTCCCCATCTGTCTCTCCCACAGTCTGCCCAAGTTCAGCCAAAGTCAACTCCACCGTTCCAGTTCCTTGGGGCAAAAGCCTGAGGATCACACTTAATCTGCCCTGCCCTCCCTCCCACAGCCCAACGCAGCAAATCCCGTGTCACCATCAGAATTCACCAGGAATCTGACCTCTCCTCGCCATGTCCCCCGCCTCCGCCACCCCGACTACTGCCCTGGCCTCCTCACTGCTTCCACCTGGCTCCCTCCCCGCCACCCCCATCTGTCCTCGCAGCAGCCAGAGGGCCCCCTTACACCAAGTCAGCCCTCAGCCCTCCTCTGCTCAGCCCCCTGTGTGGCTCCAGCTCTCTCGGGGAAAAGGCCAAAGTCCTCCCCGTGGCCAGTGAGGGCCCACAGGGCCACGCCCCTGCCACCTCTCCACCCCCCCTCCTGCTGCTGGCCCTCTCGCTCTCTTTCCTTCTGCCGAACTGGTCTCAAACATGCCAGGTACATTCCTGTCTCAGGACCTTTGCACTGGCTGTCCTCTCCGTCTGTTTTATCTCCCTCCCCCATATCTGACGATGCCTGTTCTCTCACCTTCTTCAGATCTCGGCTCAAATGTCACCTCCTCCGTGCGACTTACTCTGCTAACTTATTTAAACTGATGACATCCCACCCACACTGCCAACTCCCCAGACCCTCCTTTCCTGCTTTATTATTAGTAGTATTTTTCACCGTAGCGCTTACCACCATCTGAATTCTTTTGTATTTTCCCCTCTTTTTTTTTTTAATATATTTTTGCCGAAACCGGTGTGGCTCAGTGGATAGAGCGTCGGTCTTCAGACTGAAGGGTCCCAGGTTAGATTCTGGTCAAGGGCATGTACCTTGGTTGCGGGCACATCCCCAGTAGGGGGCGTGCAAGAGGCAGCTGATCGATGTCTCTCTCATCGATGTTTCTAACTCTCTATCCTTCCTCTCTGTAAAAAAATCAATAAAATATATTTAAAAAAATCTTTTTATTGATTTCAGAGAGGACGGGAGAGAGAAACAGAGATAGAAACACCGGTGATGAGACAGAAGCATGGGTTGGCTGCCTCCTGCACACCCCCTCCTGGGGATCAAGCCCGCAGCCCGGGCCTGTGCCCTGACCCAGCTGGAATCGCACTGGGACCTCCTGGTTCATAGGTCGTGGCTCAACCACTGATCAACACCAGCTGGGCTATTTTTTCTCTCAGTCTGTGCTCCCCCCACAAAAATACCAGCTCCACCAGGGCAGGGATTGGGGGCTCTTGTCGGTTTTTGGGTCCCCGCCCTACCTTGAGCCTAGCGTACAATAGGTTCTCAGCGAAGGTTGCATGAGTATGTGAAAGGGCCTGGGGTGAGGACTCCCCACTCTTGGATTGGTGGCTGGATGACTCACAGTTATTTAGCCAATAAGACATGGGCAGGTTCCAGCTTGTGACAACTTCCACCATGGACCGAGGCAGCTCCACGTTCAGTGGCTTGGACACTGTCAGGTCCCTGTGGGCAAAAGGTATACCAGTTCCTCCGGGATCTCCACTCACCTGACGGCCACGCGTTTTGTCTGGGAGTGTTTCCTCCCACGGGAGCACCCCCTTCCTCCCTGCAAGCTCCTCTAGGCAACCCCCACCGAAGGAGAGGACGCCCCCCCCCAGCCCTCCCCACCATTCCAGGTGATCTTTCTCCTCCGTGAAGCCAGCTCCCGCCAGCGTGGTCGTGGCCTCAGACAGGAAGCCCACGAAATAGTTGCTGAAGTGGAAGGAGACGGCGCTCTCGTAGGCTCGCAGCCACCTGGGGAGAAAGGAGCAGGGGAGGAGGCTTCATGCCCAGGGGCCGGCGTGCCACCCCGCCGTGTGCCATCATCCCCGACCCCACTCTGTCCACTCACCTTACCATGGTGCCCCTAAGGCCCCCGGGGGTCAGGAAGGCAGCAGAGAAGAAAGGAAAGAGAGTCAGAGGCCCAGGAGGCTGGCCTGAGTTGGTCTTAGACAAGACAGAAACATCGTGGCAAAAACAGAGGTGCGGTGTGACAGCCACACACATGCAGACACGGTCAGTTTGCACGGGGCTCCGAGGGGTGTGTGAGCTGCTCTGCCACGTCCTAGGGTCCCGCAGTCTCGCGTGACCAGACACCCAGACCCAGCTGCTGTCAGAGGCCCATCCTAAGAGCCCTGCGCCGTGACGCAGCCGCGTGGCCAGACACACAGAGTAGCAGACGCCCAGCCTCGCGGCTCTCTAACCTGACTCAGTGACCGTGAGACGCACACACACACGTCCTGGGGTTAGGCCCAGAGACCATCAGGCTCCCTGTTCCGCCACACATCCGCAAGTCTCCCCCCCAGCAGTCACCCTCGCAGTCAGACACTAGACACAGGCAGAGTCCTGCATTCGGAGGAGGCTGCTTCTGGAATCAGGCCTGGGATGGACGCCTGGCTGCTTCACTGGGTGACGTGGGCAAATCACTGCGGAGCCTCATTCAGCTTTAGACACAATCAGCTGCCAGTGAGTCGGGGGGAGGGGGAGGGGGAGGAGAGGGAGGGACCAGACAATCCAAGAGCTGGATGACATCCTCGTTCTACGGAGGCAGATGGTCCGTCGGTCACAAGCCCTCAGCTAGACAACACCATGCAGCCAGAGAAGGCAGACCCACAGGCAGGCCCATCAGAGAGGCACGGAACATGCTACAGTCAGACCCGCTCCCAGCCAGAGGTACAGACAAGCCAGACTTACCCAACGACAGCCACACACCCCGTCATTGACAATGGCCCAGCCAGAACTCCAGGCCCACATCGGGAGTCAGCGGCTGAGAGACAAACAACCCATACACACGCCTAGCCAGAGTCTCAGACGGGTCAGCTTCGCCAGCCAACCCGTACAGACATGGTCCCTGTGGGCTCCTAACGGTGGGACAGCGGCACGGATGGACATTCAGACATAGTGTGTGTGTGTGTGTGTGTGTGTGTGTGTCAGGGTGTCAGTCACACGTGGAGTCACAGAGCCAGTCTTGGCCACACAGCAGCCGCAGACAGCCAGCCATTCGATCCCGGTCCAGTCGTGGGGTACGTGGTCAGAGAGTGTCAGACTTCACAGAACCAAGAGGTCGCCGACTCTGCCCCCACCCCCCACCCCCCAGTTAGCCCACTCGCCCTCAGCACCTGCCCTCATTTACCTGGCTTTGCGTTTCTTGCTGTAGTAACAGAAGATAGACAGAAGCATTAAGAGACAGGCTCAGAGCTGGGGCGACCCCAGGTCCCCCTACCCAACCCCCTCTTGCAGGGCGGAGGCCTCGCAGGCCGTGGCTCACTTGCGCAGGAGGCGGTCACCGTCGAGGGGGATGAAGTACGGGAAGAGATAAGGGCCCACACAGGTAGACAGCACAAGGCACAGAAGGGCCAGCGCCAGACTCCGGGTCACCTTCTGCAGCCACTGGCGGCTCTGGGGGGCATCGAGACTCCATGAAGACTGCCCTGTGTGTGTGTGGGGGGGCTCCCACAGACCCTGCCCGCCTGCCCACCCAGGACCTCACCAGAGGGCGACCTTGGACAGCTTGTAGGTAGCTTTGGAAGGATATCCAGGGCCCAAAGACGATGGTGCCCACGAAGTAGAGGTAGCCCATGAACTCCACGGGTGAGGGCACCGCGCCCACCTTGCCCCGGTCCAGGTCGAAGCCCAGGGACACCGCCTTCATGGCCACGATCATCTGGGCCCCTATGTGTGGTGCCCATAATCAAGGCAATGGGCACAGAGCAGGTCAGCATGGGGGGGGGCGAAGGGGGAGCACCAGGCGAGGGGTGGTAGGAAAAGAGAAGTTCAAGGGTGAACAAGTGGGCACACAGTCTGATAGGCAGGTGGACTGGAAGATGCCCTTTTTCAAGAGTCAGGCACATCCATGCGATGGAAAAGGCGGGTGGGGGTGTGGGGGGGAGGCCTGGTAGAGAGAGACGGCTGTAAAGGGCATCTGAGCCTGCCTGAGCAGTGGGGTGGACAGGTGAGGGACAGAAGTGGGGAAGGAAGGACGGGGTGGGGGGAGTTGGGATATGTAGAGCGGGGCGGGGGCAGGTGAGAGAGCCAGGGCGCCCTACCTCGCATCTTGTGCCACGTCACAGTGTCCACCATGTGCATCTCACTGAGGAAAAGAGGTGGTGGCCTCAGAGACCACACGGGGAGGCGGGGGTCAAGGCTCAGAGAGGCTGGTACCTCGGTCTAGCACAACCTCATGGAGGAATAACTCTCCAGGACTCCCTCCTCCAGGGGGAGCCCCAGCCCAGCCTGTCCTGTACAGCCTTTAGAAATGACCCGTCTCCCACATCCCCTCCTCCCGGTGCTCTTCCTGTCCCGCACAGCCTCCTGAGGAGCAGCCAGGGGGGGGGCGGGGAGGATCCAGCCACCCTTCCGCCAACAGGGTGGGGGCGAGGGCTCACACCCATACCCCATGAGCAGGTAGATCAGGATGGTGACGGAGAGGAAGACGCCTCGATGGGAGGAATGTCGGCAGAGGAACAGCACGAGGTAGCACAGGAGGCTGAGCAGCACAACCCAGACCATGTGCAGCTGGAAGAAGTGGTAGAGGCTGAAGAACCCGCCCGCCACGGTGCTTGCGTGCTTCAGGTAGGATGGCAACCCTTCGGGCGAGAGAGACGGAGACCAAGAAAGGGGGGGTTAGGTGGGCTGGCAACAAGGGAGGGCACCCTGAGCAGAGGGCACAGCCTGGGCAAAGGTTGGAATGTCGGGGGGCTTACGGGGAGGGGGGGCAGAGCAGGTGTTGAGGAGCGGGAGAGGTGGCAGGGCCTGGATTCATTGGTTTGATTGATTGAGTAATTTGAGAGAAAGCGCGCGAGAGAGACATCGATGTGCTGCTCCACTTATTTATCCATTCATCGGTTGATTCTTGTATGTGCCCCGACTGGGAAGTGAATTGCAACCTTGGCGTATCGGGACGATGGTCTAACCAACGGTGCAACCTGCCCAGGGCCAGATCCCGGGTTTAAAGAAAAGGAACATCAAGAAAGGACACTGGGAGCGCTTGGAGAAGTGTGAGTATCAGCTTATCTTGGGTGATATTATTGCTTCCAAGATTAGATTTCTGGAGGGGTGATGGCTGCAGCTGTTGGGAGAAGTTGTCCTTGATTTGGGGGGACATACACTGATGTCTTCAGAGCGAAGTATCAATAGGCTATTCGAATGATTTAGAAAGACAATAGATAGATAGATAGATAGATAGATAGATAGATAGATAGATAGATAGATGATAGATAGAACAGGCTAGTATGGGAAGATGTTGACAGTTAGGAATCTGATAATGCCTATCATGGGTGCTCATTGGATTATTCTTTCACTTTAACTTCAGTAACGGAAATATCTCAAAATGATAAACCTCAGAAAGAAAGAAAACATCCACTTAAAATAAAAATAGAATGTAGAACTTGTGAATTTCAGATTCCCCAAATTCTCAGCATCCTATAGGGACCTCGGGAACTTAGAGTCAGCACTCGGATGTAGGCTTGCTGGGAACGTGGAAACCTTCCAGAATGCCAGCATTCAGAAATCTCATCATGCCCTGATTCTAGAAATCCATATTGCGAGCATTTCGGAAGCCCAGAATGTGAGAATTTCAACTCGCCAGCTCCCCAAACCCTCTAGGGTGGTGCTTGGGGATTTCCGTAACCCTTTGACACCAGCCTTGTAGAATCTTGCAACGTTGGGAGGTAGACATTCCAGGTTCCCCAAATCCAAGAACCTCAGCTTTCCAGAAGCCTAGAACCCAGGAATACTAAAAGGCATGGCTTGGCGTGGCTGGACGTGGCTTGGCACGGTGAGGCTGCGCACAGTAGGATGTGGTGTGGTAGCGTGGCGCTTCGCCTGGTGGGAGGTGGTGGGCTGGACATATGGGCGCCTGGCTCGGCATGGCAAGATGCGGCAGGAGGAGGTGTGGCTGGGTAGGGAGGAATGTGGCAGGGTGATACGTCCTGGCATGGTGCATAGTGTGGCAGGCACTTACCGAGCCTCCAGAAGAGGCGGCAGCCGAGGCAGATGGCAAGGAGCAGCCAGATCTGGTCAAGGCCCTGCTGGGCAGTAGGCAGGAGGCAGCCCTGCAGCAGCTGCTGGAAAAATTCCTGGCGGCTGAAGGTGGCCATCGCAGCCCCTCACGGATGGATGGACAGATGGATAGACCTGTCAAAGTGGGGACACAGAGCAGGGATGTCCATGGGGCAGACCAGGCTCAAGGCATAGACTTGAGCGCTCAGATTTCAGTTTGGGGGCCGTCCAACCCACGGAGACACACAGTGCTGGGGCGGGGGGGCTGGGAGAGGGGTGTGGGTGTCAGGTACATCAGATTGAGCCGCCAGCTGTGCGTGTGGGAGCGTCCTGGGTGCACACACACAGCCCACGACCTGTGCTGAATGAAGGACCTGTGTCTCTCCTATGCTGTGAGGAGTCGGGTCCGATGGGGAATGAATGGTGTACATTCCAGGCCGGTATATCAAATGGGGACGCTCTCTGGTTTCCAAGGTAGAGTCACTCTGTGTGGAGGGCAGAGAGGGAGATCCTGTGACACTTGGGGGCCGTGTGCATCTCTCCTTGTACGGATGTGAGGGGTGTCCTGTATCCCCTGCGTGCCCCATCTCACCCCCACCCGGCCCCTCCTGGCCATCAAGAAAGCCCTGCCCAGGCCCCGGGGTTTCAGAGAGGTGGTGGTGGTGGTTGGGGACAGAGCAGAAGGGGGAGTCTGAAAGGTGATGGAGAGGGGACCCGAGAACACGCGCTGCAGATCGGTGCGGGGAGGCCGTCTCAGGATGGGAGCGGAGAAGCCGCGCGCGCACTCCCGTGACCTACCTGGCAGGAAGGAAGCTGCGGTCCCGGGGACCGGGGACGCACTGCCGCCGCCACCGTCGCCGCCTCCTCCGGGCAGCCTCCCCCGCAGGCCGCAAGGCCGGGACCAGCTGCGGCTTGGAGAGCAGCGCGGCGAGCGGGCCCTTTAAATCCCGGGGAGGCCCGGCCGGCCAGCTCGGCCAATGAGAAGGCAGGAGCGGGGCGGGGCCGGCAGAGGAGGTGGGAGGCGGGAGGGTCGAGGGAAGGAGGAGCGGGAGGTTGAGAGGAGCGGGGTGCTGCGGGGACCTTGGCGCCCGCACCTTTCGGGCCCTGGGGGTTGCAGCCCTTGATCATTCTGGCCCGTAGGTGTCTGGCCCGCCCCGAACCAACGCCCCCAGAATCAGATTTCCAACCCTGGGGAGCCGAGATGGGAGGGATGGGGGAGGGAGGAGGGAAAGCCCCTCACCTTGACTGTTCACCCACGCACGTTCCCTCGCCCGGTGCCGCCTCGCTTCCCAGATGGGAAAATGAGCCGACGCCTGTCCTACCCCATCCTTTGGGGGAGCTAAAGGCATTTGCAATGCACTCCACCCCCGGGGACGGGCCCGAAACATTTCTGCGCATTCACTGTGTCACCGAGGAACACCAATTAGGCGCCTGTGCCTCCCCTAGGGACTCCTTGTGGGCACTTGGTTGGTCCTTGAGAACTGATTTGCCTGCTTCGTTTCCCCGCCCGTAGTTATTCACCTGGCACCGAGGGTGACCCCGGCAAGCAGCGCGTGAACCGGGAGGCTCGCCGACGGATCCGGAGCTTCTGAAGCTTTTACAGCGTCCCCCACAGTGCTTCCTCCGGGGCTCTGTCGGCCCCAACGCAGGATTTGCGCTGCACCTGCCGTGTGCCTCCCTTACCCTGCCGATCCTGGGCACCCCACACCATCCCTGGGCTGATGAAGGGCCTATTTTGGCAAAGGCATATTTGTGGCGCACGCGCTGCGTGCTCAGCTACGATGTGGGAGCGAGAGGAAGCCCGGATCAAGCTGGACCCCGCCGTCACCTGAGGAGCTAAGGAAAACAGGCTCTAATCAGATTAGTGCGTGCCTGTATGGAGCTGGGCAAGTCATGCCCACTCACCAGGCGTCGGCGTCCCTTTCTCTTAAACAAAAGAATGGGATTAGCAGGTCTTTGCTTGGAAATACCGCTGGCAGTGGAAGAGAAATGCGTGTCTCCCCTCTTTAAAAGAAATGTTAACGTGGAGTTCAATGGGGTTTTGACTCATAACTTAATATTCATGTGTTCCAAGCCAAAAAAAACCCCGAATCCAGTAATTATGAATAAATTACAGAGACCAGATTCACCAATGCTAATTCCCCTTCTTATTTATTCCTGTTCTTTTTTTGCTGATTCCTTGTCTTCGCAGCAGGGTGCAGGCCATAAATTTTATACATTAGACTTCGTTCTGATTTTTTTTTCTTCTATTTTCAGACATACTCAAGTAGAGTCAACAATGACCGATAGCACATGCCAGAAATATTTCCCTTAATTGCAAGTCTTGGTATTTAAAAACGGAAAGATCCTTACTATATGCCTTGCTAAGCTTCACAGACTTGATTGTTTCCTTCTAGTCTTTTGATGGGTGTGATAAAGACCTAGTATCTAGATTCTGGGACGTATAAAGCACATCTGCAAACCCATCAGGAGAGGATAAATGCTCCACCAGAAAATGGACAGGGCTATGAATAGGTAATTAATTCACAGCAGAAGTCCCCAGCAATGGCCAATATGTTTAACCTCTGAAAAGATAACTCACTCTTTTTCGTTATCAGGGAAATGCAAAATTAAAACAGCAATTAGAGGCATTTCCCACCTACTAGGTGTGTTTCATAGCTTTGTCACTGGAGCTTAGCCGAGAGTGGCACTCAATAAATAGCTTTCAAATTGGATAGCCTGTAGGGTTATTCTGCATTATGGCTTCTGGGGCATTTTAAATGGTGTCCCCGTAATTAAACAGGTGCAAATGAATGCAATGAGGTCACCCTTTTCATTTATTAGGTGGGCAAAAAATCGCCAAGCCTCATCATAACCACCTTTTCTCTATTTATCTCTATCTCCATCGCTATATTTTTCTAAACGATGGCCTTTCAGCTAAAAGAGTTAAGTATGAATTTCCTAACCAGGACATTTTCTTCCATTCCTACCAGCAGTGTATGAGGCTTGCAATATCTCCACATCCTCAACACTTGGTTATCTCACTTTCTCATTCTAGCCATCCTAGTGCGTGAGCCAGCAATGTCCCTCTATAGGAAGAGGAAATCCCGGGTCATGTGCTGCGTTCTGTTATCAGGTCTTTTCAGCCTCCCTCGGTCTGAACAATGCCACACTCTTCCCTTAACTTTCATGATCTCGATGTTTTCAAAAAGTCACAGGCCAATTATTTGGAAGAATGTCCTTCAATTTTGGGTTATCTGATATTTCCTCAGGGTTAGATTCGGACTCTGCATTTTTGGGGCAGGAATTCCAAAGAAGTGACCTGTGTTTGGCTTAGTGCATCGGGAGGCACCAAGTATTGGTTAGTTCCCCAATTGCTATTAGCGCGGGTGATTTGATGAAGGTGGCACCTTCCGGGTTTCTCCGCTGCAAATGTACTGTTTCTCTTCGTAATGAATAAGTATCTTGCGGGGACATACTCTGAGACTGTGTCACTCTCCTATTTTTCTTCACATTTCCACTCGCTAGGTTAGCATCCTTGGCGATTCTCGCCTGAAGCAATTACTACGATGGTGGTGGTCAAATGCTGATTTTCTTTTACATGCGCAGCTGGGATTGTACTGTAGGGAAGAGATCTCTTTTCTCCCCCACGTGGTTATTGATACATTTGTTTATTTGTATCAGTATGAGACTCAGGAATTCTTCTTTTCATCCACAGGTTAAAGTCAGCTACTTTATTTATTAAGTAAAATAAATAAATAAGCCGGTGTGGCTCAGTGATTGACCATTGACCTATGAACCAGGAGGTCATGGTTTTGCTTCCCCATCAGGGCACATGCCAGGGTTTTGGGCTCGATCAGGAGGTAGCCGATCAATGATTCTCTTTCATCACTGATGCTTTTCTCCCTCTCCCCCCCCCCTCTCTCTTTCTCTCTCCCTGTTCCTCTCTGAAATCAATAAAAATATATGAAAAAAAGGTTGTTTAATTGAGGTATAATTAACATACCACAAATTTCACCTGAGGTAGCTGGACAATGCTCAGCTTGTTCTAGATGTGGCCAGCGGGAGTCCCCTCGACTTGGCTCCCACGTCCTTTTGGCAAGTCTCCACCGTGTCTCTGAGCGGTTCTTTCCTTTAGATTACATCAGGATGTTTCAGGCTCATCTCGTACTTTCCCAGTTCTGGTCGCCGAGTCAGCCATCTCCCCCAAGAAGCCCTGTTTCCTTTTAGCGAAGAATGGCATCCAGGAAGCCAAGATCTGGGCACTAGAAGTACTTACTGCTTCTGTAGCGTGGCTGATCCGGGGCTCTCTCAGGGGACAGAGTTAGGATATGCGTGTAATCTCCTATAGATGTACCACATGTAGTGTAACCGTATACACCGATGTAGATAAATACATCCACACATCTGTCTTATGTATCTACTTATATATAAAAATCCGTGAATTCCTGTTGACGTCTATAATATCAATCCCATACTAGATTGTTCATCATAGCTTTCCCTTTTCTGTATTTGTAACTCCATTCTCCAATAGTGAGAAACCTAATTCTCATGATCCATAAGAATTTTACGTATTTGTCAATCCTAGGTTACACACTCAGTGTCAGGTTCATTCCCTAGCTGGTTTGGCTCAGTGAATAGAGCGTCAGCCTGCGGACTGAAGAGTCCCGGGTTCGATTCCAGTTAAGGGCACATGTCTGGGTTGTGGGTTCAATCCCCAGTAGGGGGCGTGCAGGAGGCAACCGATCAATGATTCTCATCATTGAAGTTTCTATCTCTCTTTCTCCCTCTCCCTTCTCTTTGAAATAAAAAAAAAATGTATTTTTTTAAAAATAGTTTCAGATTCACTACCCATACCACTATAGAAGACCAATCTGCTAACTAGAGGTCAATATTTGTTAGTCTTTCTTGTTTTTAACCTGATGAACACCATGATCAAAAGGTACTTGGGCTAGTTCTTGCCATTCCCTTTGAGTGAGGCCGTGTTTAAAATGCAATTAAGATTCATCTATTTCTGACTGTTCTGTTTTAGGATTCCCCTCTCCCATCGTTTTATTTATTTATTTAAAATATATTTTATTGATTTTTTTACCGAGAGGAAGGGAGAGAGATAGAGAGAAACATCGATGAGCTCTGACCAGTTTGGCTCAGTGGATAGAACGCCAGCCTGCGGACTGAAGGGTCCCAGGTTCGATTCCAGTCAAGGGCATGTACCTTGGTAGTGGGCACATCCCCAGTAGGGGGTGTGCAAGAGGCAGCTGATAGATGTTTCTCATCCATGTTTCTAACTCTCTATTCCCTCTCCCTTCCTCTCTGTAAAAAATCAATAAAATATATTTTAAAAAAAGAAACATGGATGAGAGAGAAACATCAATCAGATGCCTCCTGCACACTCCCTACTGGGGATGTGCCCACAACCAAGATACGTGCCCTTGACCGGAATGGAACCTGGGACCTTTCAGTCGGCAGGCTGAGGCTGTATCCACTGAGCCAAACCGGTTCCTGCTATTTATGTTTTTAGTATGTGAAACATGAACATGGTTTCAAAAGTCAGAACTCTTCCAACAAGTAAACTCAGAAGTATCACTTTGTTCCTTCTAGTCTGCTCCCACCCAGTGCCTCTAGGCAACCGGTCTCAATAGTTGCTGGTTTAGCCTTCCTTTGTTTCTTTTTGGAAAGATAAGCAAATATACGTGTTTTGTTGTTAATCCTCACAGAGGATATTTTTTCCATTTTATTTTTAGAGAGACTGGAAAGAATGGGGGGAGGAGAGAAGCATCAATGTGAGAGAGACGTATCAACTGGTTGCCTCCTGAACTCCCCTGACTGGATCTGGGGGTTGAACCTGCAATCCAGATTAAGTGCCCTTGACTAGGAACCTAACCTGCGATCCTTTGGTGCACAGACGAATGCTCTAACCACTGGTCTACACTGGCCCCGGGCACTTATATCATCTTGATTTCTGAAGGCTTGTATACTATAGATACTGGTGTGCCTTTTGCTTTATTTTTATTTTATTTTATTTTTTTCCCCCCTTAACCGTCTGTTCTGGAAACCACTCCTCATCAGTTCATGGTTTTCTTCCATTGCTGTGGAGGATTCCATTGTGTGAATGTATCACAGTTTATTCAACCACTGCCTACGCCTAGGAACGGACATTGTTGCCTTCCCTCCACCCCACCCCCCAATTATCAGCCAAGCTACAATGAATAAACTTGTGCATATGTATTTTCACATTGTTGGAAGTTTATCTTTAGGGCAAATTGCCAGCAGTGGGATTGCTGGGACAAAAGAGAAACACATATTCATTTTTGTTAGATGACAAATTCCCTTCCATTGGGGTTATAAAAAGGACATTTTGAAAAGCACCAAGAAGAAAAGCTGCTATTCATCAGAAAAACCAAACAGCCTTTCTGGCTGCCATTTAGTAGTCCATGTTGGTTTTAAGATTGAGGGATTTCACTTTAAAAAGACTGGCTTTTACAGAGTGATTACGTTTTGCCAACATTGTCGGAACCTCTGTCGGTGGTTACTCCCTCCCCCCACCGACGACCTAATTCTGTCCTCAGAATCACCCACTTCACGGAGGCAGCCACTGAGGTCACATATAATAAGTCACATGAGGGGCCACCTACGGACCCAGGTCTGTGATTCAAACCCTGTCTGTCTGGGCTACAGGCCATTTTAGAGAGGAAGCATTTGTTTCTTTGTGGGATCCCAGAAAATCTGATCCAGAAAAATCTGAGAAGAGAGAAAAGCAGCCCCCACATCCAGTCACAGCTAGACCTCGGTGTCATCCTGCTGACCGTGAACAATTGTATAGACCATCAGCTTCAGATAAGACCACTCTGCGACTGGGGTAGACTGAGATAAAAACAAGACGACCCCATAATCACGGCTGAATACCGATAGGACACAGGCATTGTTCCAGCCACACAAATGGCCATCTGACCTTGCCACAGACAACTTATCTGTGATCGTCTGGAGGAAGACACCTCCTTCTTTAGAAAGATCCCTTTTCAATGCTAGACACCGATGCTTGCTATGAGGAAGGGAGCAGAAGGGCCTGGAACTCTGACAGGCCTAGGAGGGCCATCTATCTGCCTTGCATGGAGACCTAAGATGGGCTGCCTTTGTCTCCCCAGAGACACCCCCTCCCTAGGATCCTTTTCTCCCGCTGCCCTCAGTTCTGCCATTAGATTAACCTCACCATTTCCAGCGAGGCTTTGCCTTCTTCCACAAACATGTTGAACCACTTCTGGGAAACATTGACCTTTGCCTGGAAACTACCTTCTCATCATCTGCCACAGGAGGCGGAATTTCTGGTGGCTGAGAGAGAGGAGGTAACTTGACTGCATGCCCCTGAGGTTGTCCAAATGCTGGGTAGAGAGGGACCAAGGCTGGCAGCGATTGTGTTTAAGGATGTAGTAGGCAGGTATTTCTTTTGTCAACTCAGCGCCCCTTCCTTTTCCATTAAACCTCACCCTCCATTTTCTTCTGGTGACACACCTCACCCTACAGGTAGTTCCTATGGGACTAACTCCCCCCGACCCTTTCCAGAACTCTAGGAGTGGACCCTTGACTAGCATCGTTGACAGAGAAATCTGTCATCCTGTCCACAGAGCCAGGAGTGAGTATGTGACCCAAGCCTGGCCACATGACCTCTAAAGCTGGCATTACAGGGAAAGAGGTGTTTCTTTTCTTTTTTTATTTTAAAATATATTTTATTGATTTTTCACAGAGAGGAAGGAAGAGGGATAGAGAGTTAGAAACATCGATGAGAGAGAGACATCAATCAGCCGCCTCCTGCACACCCCCGACTGGGGATGTGCCCGCAACCAAGGTCCATGACCTTGACCGGAATCGAACCTGGGACCTTTCAGTCTGTGGCTCTATCCACTGAGCCACACCAGTCAGGGCGAAAGAGGTGTTTCTATACTCTGGGGCTCCCAGCTGTTCAGGGGAAGGTGAGCTGGCCCAACTGGATGGGCGGTCATCGCATGCGAAGAGCCTGCTGAGGGTGAAGCTGTCAGAAAGTAGAACCCACTTCTAGTGAGAGGTAGGGTTCTTAGATGTGGGGTGCATACCCCATGCTCACTCTACCTTGGTCTCTTCAGTTACCTACCTTTCTTTTTCTTCAGCTGGTTTATCTGTGCTTCTGTCACTTACAACCCCCAAGTCCCTAAGGAATACATCCACCCTCCCACCTTCGCCTGTCCCGGTGGAGGTATTTGCTCATTTTATTTACTTATTTATTAACTTGTTTTATTTTATTTGCTCGTTTTACATGTTGGTCCTATGAGGACCAATCAGAAATGCCACAGCCAACTGGCCAACTCTGCCTTTCAACCCACACTGAGTGGCCAGATTATGATGATCTCTGAACACATAATCATCTGGCCACTCAGTGCATATCCTATAGAATAAAAGGCTAACATGCAAATTGTCCCCTCCACCAGGAGTTCGACCAGCAAGCAGGCCGGCCAACCGCCCATGTCCCTGCCCCCTGGCCAGGCTGACCGGACCCCACCCATGCATGAATTCATGCACCAGGCCTCTAATATATATAGACTGAGTGGCCAGGTTATTATGATGTCTGACGCATAATAATCTGGCCACTCAGTGTATTTAGGTGACTTCTGCTGGTATGGAATGCCTTTCCCCTACTTGTCTTCTCTGGTTTGTCTCCAGAAGCAGAGCCTGGATTGGGAGACCTTCAGCTTCCAGCTGTTACTGGTATGTTCTTGGAGACCATCTGTTTTTCCCTAAAAGGTGGCTGCAGAGGACCTCAGCAATTCCCAGCTCTAAAGTTCAGATGGAGAAACCGGTTTGGCTCAGTGGATAGAGCGTCAGCCTGAGGACTGAAAGGTCCCAGGTTCCATTCCGGTCAAGGGCACGTGCCTTGGTTGCGGGCCCATCCCCATTGGGGGTTGTGCAGGAGGCAGCTGATCAGTGTTTCTCTCTCATCGATGTTTCTGACTCTCTCTCTCCCTTCCTCTTTGTAAAAAATCAATAAAATTTATTTTTAAAGTGCAGATGGAAAAACCAAGGCCCTTAGAAATAACTCCTCCCTCCCCCTCAACCCCCGGGCACCACAGAGTTACCCGTAAGGAATTCACTTTTCCTTATCCTCCTCCCACCTTTGTCCTGCAGGTCCCAGGATCCCCTGGGTGGGAGCTTGGGAGTGCCAGAGAGAGCAGGTCAGGCATAACTTTATTGGTCAGGGACCTGACCCCCTGATCCATCACCCAGGAAGCGCTTGCTGAGTGTCTTAGCCAAGGATGGAGCAATTGGCTGGTCCTGGGCCAGCATCCGGAAGGAGTCCCAAGCATCCTTTCCCAGATGCCTGCCTCTGGAAATTCTGCAAAGTGAACGGATCTAACGACTGACAGCTGGTATTTATTGAGAGCTTACTGTATACTGAGCTATGTGAAGAGCTTTCCAGCCACCATCTCATTTAATCTCCACACCACTGGCAGGCAGGAGCCATATTCCATGCATTTTGTTGATGAGGAAACTGAGGGGGCCCAGCAGTTGAAACAACCCTCTCCCCTCCCCCGCAAGAATAAAGCCCCTCTCACAGGTGTCACTAGCACAGCGTCCAGGATGGCCAGGGGGGCATTTCAGCACCTGCATGTCCTAAAGAAACCCACTCAAACCACCGCCGGAGGTGGGGAGCTGTCTGTGTGTTGGATTGAAGGAAGGCACAGAACGAAGTGTGGGAACCAAGGAGGGGGACCAAAGGGGTCACTCCACATCCTCAGAGTGGGGGGGGTGTCACAGCTCCCCATCCCACATCCTGTGCAAAGCGCAGCCCCCTCCCTCTCGGAGCAGGGCAGAGTCCAGAGTGGTCTGGATTAAGCTGTTTTACAGTCCCAGCCCCTGAGAGTCACTTGAAGCGAATCTCCTCCCTCTCGGTGACCTCAGCTATAGCAGGAGTAGCTGCAGTTAAAGGATAACTTCCAAAAGGAAAGTATCACCGCTCACACAAATGTCAGATGCACATTTATTAATGAAAGAATGGGCAAGATGTTAGCAATTCTTGAAGGAAAATCTGCATCACAGATCCATGTCTAGGCGACCAGGATACTGAAATGAATTTGCCAATAGCTGCACTGGAGTATTTCCGACCATCTTTTTTTTTCTACGGGGCAGAATCAAATGTATCTCCGCAGGACCAAACGCATTTGCATGTTTACGAATGGGACTCGTCAGCCCTGCACATGTTAACTCTTGTCTGTACAGGCCCAGAGACAGATGAGCTGGGTCGGCTATACATCAGCATTCCATTGGAGGGACACCTGGGGCTAGTCTGTCCGTTAAAAGCCTTTCAGAGTCTTTCCCGACAAGGCACAGGGCTGGTCTAGACAATGGCTGAGACTTTTCCGGCTCAGAGGCACCCTGGGCTGAGGCGTGCCCAACCCTCAGACTGTGACCACTTTCTGACTCATCTCCTGACTTCTTTGCCTTTAAACAGATTTTATTGATTTTTCACAGAGCGGAAGGGAGAGGGAGAGAGAAAGTTAGAAACATCCATGAGAGAGAGGCATCCAGCAGCCGCCTCCTGCACACCCCCTACTGGGGATGTGCCCGAAACCCAGGTGCATGCCCTTGACCGGAATGGAACCCGGGATCTTTCAGTCCCGCAGGCAGACGCTCTATCCACTGAGCCAAACCGGTTTCAGCATGACTTCTTTGCTTTTAAAAGACCTGGACGCTGAGGGGCGCCACTCCCTTGCTCACATAGTGCTTTGGGGAACCTCAGGAAAAGAGGCTCCGTCCTCCTAAGTCAGAACAGACAAGAGGGGCCCAGCCCAGGCTGCATTTTGTCCCTGCTCTCCTCCTGGGCCAAGGCGTTCTCTGCCAGGGCACAGCCTGTGCCACCCAGCACAGTGGCCTGCTGCCAGACACCCACAGTCAACAGTGACTAAAAGAAAGTCATCGCTCTGGGCTTGAGGTGGGGAGCACAGATAGGTCCTGACACTGCACCTGAGGGGATTTGGGGGTGGAAGCTAGGCAGTCTGAGGTGCTGAGACCGGAAGGAGAGACCCCTCTGCCCTCTCCAAACCTGCTCTCCCTCTGAGTCAGACTTGGAATTCGGGAGCAGCAATCACCCCTTTGTTCAACCAGAGTGTTTTCCCTGCGGCACCCCAGTGGGTTGGTGGGGGGCTGGGGCTAGTGGTGGAGGTGCCCCTTCCTAGTCCAGGTCGTGCCTGCACCAGGTCTGGCCTACCTGCTGCTGCTGAGCCCATGGGCATGGCTCTCCCAGCGCATGTCTGAGCGTTGTCCCTGGAGGCGGGGTGTGAGGGCTCAGAGATGGCAGAGGAGCCAATCTCGGGGAGTAGCCACCTGTGTGCTCACTTCCGGCGAGCTACTCTTTTAGGTTAGATGCTTCTGTGGGCCTCGGCTGCAGGCAGGCGTGCTATTTGGCAATAAAGAGTGCCGAGGCCTAACCCTGGATAGAGCATCAGCCCGCAGACTGGAGTCGTGGGTTTGATTCTGGTCAAGGGCACGTACCTTGGTTGCAGGCTCAATCCCTGGCCCTGGGCTTGTGCAGGAGGCAGCCAATCGATTTGTCTCTCTCACATCGATGTTTCTCTCTCTGTGTCTCTCCCCTTCCCTTTCTCTTTCTCTAATAAATCAATGGAAAATGTCCTCAGGTGAGGATTTCCACCACCAACAAAAAGTCAAAGAAAAGTAAGAGTCCTGAGGCCTACAGAGGGCAAGTGGCTTCCCCTAGGCGTCTGTGGCTCAGGGAATCTTCCTCAGTGTAGGCCACCTGTTCCAGGGACAGAGAGACAACTTCCCTGTCACCAACCCCCATTCATCTCTGGGACCCTTTCAGGCCTGGACACTCGGTCACCTCTCTCAGCAACAAGCAGCTTCCTGACCCAACCAACTGCTGTCCCACTTCCAGGCCTCTGCCTTCTGAGTTTGCCTCGACTTACCTTCTGTCTCCCTACCCCCATACCTGCATGTCCAGGCTCCCCATTCCATTGCTATGGGCTCCCTGCCCTCCGGCCCTGCCCCCCAAGAAGCCTTACCAGAGGCTCTTCTCCCTGCTCTGTGCAGTTTCCTGGCACCTCTGCGTCATATCGTGGTGACTTATACGCATTGCTCATCTCTCCCGGAGTCTGGAGTCTGGCCATGTTGTCTCTGGCTTCCAACAGCGTAGCGCTTAGGTCGGGAGCACAGTGTTGAATGAAGAAAGGGGTATTTCCGATGCCCAGAACCACACCAGAGAGGGTGGGACCTGCATTGCCACCCTTTGTCTACCATCCAGATACCATGGCTGACATGTACACATAAGGAACTGTTTGACATTGACACTGGGACTCAGAACTGTTGGACATTGAAATAGGACTCAAACATTTTTTTTTGTTCTTATAGGTTTATTTCTAGCCTGCAGAGGCAAGATGTTTTAAAGAAAAGAATGTGTGTAGGGGGAGAAACAAATACAAAGGCAAAGATGCAGTGAACAGATTGTCATACTGCAGTGGGAAGGCAGGGGATGCTGGGGGAGGGGCTGTAAGCGATCAACGGAAGGATTTGTATGCATGTACCCATATTTTCCGGCCTATAAGAAGACTTTTTAACTCAGAAAAATCTCAAAAGTTGAGGGTCGTCTTATACGCCAGGTGTCATCTTAAAGGGCAGGTATATCCCAAACTCTATATTTTAACTGGTAAAGTTGGGGTCGTCTTATATGCCGGAAAATACAGTATATAAGCATAAACAATGGATACCAGACACTGGCGGGGGGCAAGGGAGGGGGGCAGGTGAGGGCATGTACTGGGGGTAGGGAAGGCCGGGGGGGAGGTTAATAGGGGAATAAAAGGAGACATATGTACTACTATTTGTAATACTTTAAACAATAAAAAGAAAAAGAAAAAGAAAAAAGAAAGGGGCATTTCCCAAGCTCCTGTTTTGTTCCAAGTATCAAGGTTTGAGAAAAGGAAAGTGGTCCTGCCTTCCACTCCTCTGGCTCTGTGGAAACCTGGATTCTTAGAGGAAGCACATTCCTTGGTTTTCCTTACTGTCCCAGCCAGGTTTAGGTGGAAGTGAAGCTACACACCCATCCCCCCTCACAGCCACACATGCATGCACAGATGCCATATGTGGGCCTCCAAGGAGCCACGTGCACAGACACTAAGATCCAAAACCACGGGTAGGCACACCTGAACACATGGCCATACCCATGCATGGGCCCCTGGGGATACACGTACATCCATGCCCTGAACCAGGCCCATGCGCACATATTTTACATGTTGGAAACCATGCACACATGCATGCAGGGGCATCCAGAGTTACACATGCATTGATACAGAGGCCCAGGCCTATGCGCACACCTGTACTTGTCCACACATAAACATTCATACAGGGTCCATGTACACAAGCACCCAGACCCAGGCCCATGGACAAATATGCACTTGTGTGCACACACACATTTATGAGCACCTAGGGGTACATGTGCACAGATGCCCAGACCTGAGCCCACAGATACACCTGCACTCTGCACGCACACACACACACATACACACACACACACACACACATTCATGGCTTTGCAGAGGTATCTGTGCAAAAACACCACGGTCCAGACTACTGGATGCTTGTGCATTCATGCACACACATGTGTGCTTTCATGAGCCCCCTAGGGACATGAAATACGTGCACCCATGCCACACATATGCCCAAACACAGGCTCTCAGGAGTACATATGTACTGATACCCAGGCCCAGCCATGTGTACACCTGTTTCCTCACATCTTCCCCTTCAACTATACAAAGAAGATGTGCCAAATTTTCCCTTCTTTCACTTGAATGCCTGCTTTCCTCACACATGGCGGAGATATCCTGAAGTCAGAGCTGAAACTGAGAGGCAATGCGTTAGTCTTTAAGACCACAGACTGTGTGGCTTAAACAACGAACATTTATTTCCTCATCGATCTGGAGGCTGGAAGTCCAAGATCAAGATGCCAGCAGGGCTGGTTTCTGGTGAGGACTCCCTTCCAGGCTTGTAGACGGCCACCTTTCTACTGTCTTCACATGGCCTTGCCTCTGTGCATGTGTGTGAGGAAAGAGCACACTGGTGTCTCTTCCTCTTCTTATAATGCCACTGGTCCTACCAGATTAGGGCAAGGGTCGGCAAACTCCTTAGTCCACAGAGCCAAATATCAACAGGACGAGGATGGAAATTTCTTTGGAGAGACACATTTTTTTAAAACTTAAACTTCTTCTAATGCCACTTCTTCACAATAGCCTCGCCCAGGCCGTGGTATTTTGTGGAAGAGCCACACTCAAGGGTCCAAAGAGCCGCATGTGGCTCACGAGCCACAGTTTGCCGACCACGGGATTAAGGGGTATATACTCTTATGACATCACTTAATCTTTATTACCTCCTTAAAAGCCTATCTACAAATGCAGCCACTACGGGGTTAGTTAGGGCCTAACACAGGAATTTTGAGAGGACACAGTTCAGGTCCTAACAGTCAATAAACAAAGCACTACCTTTTTTAAAAAATTCTCACCTGAAGACACTCCTTGCATTGATTTTCAGAGAGAGTGGAAGGGAAGGAGGAGGAGGAGGAGGGAAAGAGAAACATCAATGTGAGAGGGCCACATCAACTGGTTGCCTCCTGCACCTGCTGACCAGGGTGGGGGGATCAAACCTGCAACCTGAGACCTTTCTGTGCACAGGCCAACACTGCAACCACTGAGCAACACCAGCTGGGGTAACCAACCCCTACCTTGAAGAACTTCAGGATGCTCAAGGCGTCTCCTTTACCTTAGGTGCATTCCTGAGACATGTCTGTGCAGACACCACACAGAGAGGAGAAATAACAACAGGCACGATCACAACCCTCTTGTACACACAGAATTCTTTATTGCTTGCAAAGTATTGCACTTTAAAAAAGGTCATGTTTATTGTGGCATATTTTACATACAGTAAACTTTTCCCCTTGTAGCATACAGTTCTCTGAGGCTTGACAAACAAAAATAGTTGGTTAACTGCCACCACAAATAGGACATAGAACAGTTCTCTCACTTCAAAATACTTCTTTTTTTTTCTTCACCTGAGGATATGTTTATATAGAAGAGGAGAAGGAGGAGGTGGAGGCGGAAGAAGAGGAAAAATAGGAAGAGAAGGAGGAGGAGGGGGGGAGAAAGAGACTGTGTTGTAGACACCCCTGTGGGTTGAGCATGACTAGGGTGTGGTCCCCCTTAGGTTACAAAGACTGGGAAACGGACACCCATTGTTGTTATAGAGTTTGAATAATTGACAAACCTGTGGTCAAACTGACTGGGGCATATATACTTTTGGGGTGACACACACTGGGGTATGGATAACCTGGGGCCACACTCAGTGGAAAGTAGTCATTTCTGTCACCACAGACTGGGGTGGAAACACTCCAGGAGCCACTCAGACTGAAGCACTCCACTGAGGACACACGGTCTGAGGTCACATGTACCTCTGTGGTCAAACTGACTCTGGTATGGGAAGTTCTGAAGTCACACAGAGGGGTGTGGACACTCCTGGTGTCACTGTCAGGGCTGGGCAGATGGAGAGGGCTGCTCCCGAGGTCAGAGACGACCTGGGCCAGACTGGTCCCTCCTGGGCCACACACATGGGGGTGTAGACACCACTGGGTCATGCAGACTGGAGATCAGACATTGCTCCTGTCACAGCTACTTGCCTGTGCATACTTTGGATGTCACACAGATGGAGGCAGAACAACTCAGGACAGATAGCCTGAGGCAAGTGCACTCTTGAGGTCGAGAAGGCTGTGTTTATGTTCCTGGAAATTGAGATGTGAATGCTCCTGAGGTGACAGAGAAGGGAGTGTGCTCACTCCTGGAACCTCATAGACTGTAGTGTTGACACGGCTGGGTTCTTAGAGTCATGAGCATGGATCCTCTCATGGTCACAGAGTCTTTTGTGTGGACTCTTCAGTCATGTCTTCTATTGTCACCATGACTTGGGTGGGAAGAATCCTGGCTTAACACTCTGTAGTGTGTCCCCCGGCCCAAGGGGTACAGAGACTTGGTAATGGACACTCCTTGGGTCACACAGTCAGGTGCGGAAACAATTAGGGTTACAGAGTGGGATGTAGGGAATCTTGAGGTCACTGGACTGGGGTGTGGACAAAGAAGGTGTTTTTTTTTTTAAAAATATGTTTTTATTTATTTTTTTAGAGAGGAAGGAAGGGAGAGGAAGAGAGAGAGAAACATCAGTGAGAAGAAAATCATCAATCAGCTCCCTCCTGCAACTCTGGCATGTGCCCTAACCAGGAATCGAACTTGTGGCCTCCTGGTTCCTGGGTCGATGCTCAACTGCTGAGCTACACCAGCCAGGCAGAAGGTTTGTTTCAAAAGATATGGAAACGAGCCTGGGCTGGCGTGGCTCAGTGGTTGAGCGTTGACCTATGAACCAGGATATTACAGTTCAATTCTTGGTCAGGGCAGATGCCTGAGTTGTGGGCTCCATCCTCAGTAGGGGGCATGCAGGAGGCAGCTGATCACTGATTCTCTATCATTGATGTTTCTTTCTTTTATCTTAAAATATATTTCTATTGATTTCAGAGAGAAAGGGAGAGGGAGAGAAACATCCATGAGGAGAGAGAATCACCGATTGGCTGCCTCCAGCACGCCCCCCCCCCACTAGGGATGGAGCCCACAACCTGGGCATGCGCCCTGACTGGAATCAAATCAGGGACCCTCCTGTCCACAATCCGAAGCTCTACCCATTGAGCAAAACCAGCCAGGGCTCATCATTGATGTTTCTATTCTCTCTCCCTCTCCCAAATCAATGAAATATATTAAAAAATAAAAAAGATATGGAAGTGAGTTGCAGAAACCGGTTCTGTCTGGGTAGCTGATGAGTTTGTCAAGCTCCTGTTTGCTAAACTATAGAAATTCAAGACTGCAGTCAAGACAGGCTATCAGAAGGGATTTACCATAAAACTTGTTCTGTGGAACACTTTGACATCTAGTTAAATCTGTGGACTTCTTTTTTTTTTTTTTCAAATTAAATCTTTGTTGTTGAAAGTATTACATATGTTCCCTCCCCCACCCCATTGACCCCTTCTAGGCCTCCGTCTTGCCCCAGACCTTCACCACCCTACTGTCTGTGTACATGGGCTACACATGCATGCATGCAAGTTCACTGGTTGATCTCTTCTGCCCACCCACCTCCCCTGCCTTTCCTTAGAGGTTCTGCAATCTGTTCCATGCTTCTATGTCTGGATCTATTTTGTTCATTAGATTCCACATATGAGTGAGATCACGTGATATTGCTTTTCTCTCACTGGCTTATTTTGCTTAGCATGATACTCTCCAGGTCTGATCTGTGGACCTGTTAAAAGAATAGTTTAAAAAGCATACACATGCAGCCCTGGCCAGTGTGATCAGTGGTTAGAGTGTCCACCTGGTCACCAATGGGTTGCGGGTTTGATTCCTGGTCTTGGTTGGGGCATGTGCAGGAGGCAACCAACCAAAGTATCTCTCTCACATTGATGTTTCTCTCTCTCTTTTCCTTTCCCTTCCTTTGAAATAAAAACATATTAGAAAAACAATATGGTATTGTGTATTTGAAAGTTGCCAAGAGAGATCTTAAAAATACCCATCAGAGGGAAAAAATTTAACTATGTGAGGTGACATTTCACAATATACTATGTGGTGAACATTTCACAATTATCTCTCTCTCTTTTTAGAAATATATTTTATTGATTTTTACAGAGAGGAAGGGAGAAGGATAGAGTTAGAAACATCAATGAGAGAGAGACATCAATCAGCCGCCTCCTGCACGCCTCCTACTGGGGATGTACCCGCAACTAAGGTACATGCCCTTGACCGGAATCGAACCCGGGACCCTTCAGTCTGCAGGCCGACACTCTATCCACTGAGCTAAACTAGTCTCAGCTGTCAATTATATCTCAATGAAACTGGACAAATTATGACCATCCATATTAATTTGTTTTAATCCTCACCTGAGGATATTTTTTCCATTGCTTTTCAGAGTGAGAGAAACATCAATGTGAGAGAGAAACATCAACTGGCTGCCTCTCACATGCACCTCAACTGGGGGTGGGGAGTGAACCTGCAACACAGGTACATGTCCCTGCGGTGCTCGGGTCAATGCTAACCACTGTACACACCGGCCAGGGCTGCCGTCTATATTAAAATGAAACAACATTGGGATATGATAATAGATGGCATTTTTATTAGTAAATCAAATGATAAGATATCCCATGATTCCAATTAGTGACGAATGTGAACAATATTTCATGATGCCCATACAATCCTACTATAAAAATGCACTGATTTGGTTTGGTTTGGCAGGCAAGTTGCAGGCACTGCTTCTATAATCATGATTTACTGCTAGAAATTCATATTTGGGAGGATAGCTACATTTTAGTCTAATACATTAGTGAAAATAAAGATGTACTATTTTCCTCCATCAAATTCCTGGATACCCCTGGGAAGATTCAGAGAAGAGGCAAGATCTCAGTCAAGAACCCCTCCTGTAGTTCAAACGAACGTTCCATGATGTTTCTTTCCTGGCTGTGTTCCTGGCGGTCCCTGCAGGTTCCCACTGGAAGCTTGTATTCAGGGCCCAGTGACAAGTTCATTAACACACGTTCTGGTTCTCCTGACAGCAAACAGCTTCCAAGTTGTCGCAGACTGCCAGCTATTAAAAGGTCAAAGACAAAAGTTTTAAACAAAAACGCGTTTCCCCACTTTCTTCTACTTCGTCATTGGTCACCTGGCTACTAACATTTTTGTGAAGTTTCCTCCCTACGTTTATTTTATTTTTTTAAATGTTTTCCCCACTTTACCTCCCAACCTAGAACAATGCCTAGCACCCAGGACAGGTTTAATAACTGTTTACCGAATGCCTCAACAAACGCTTAAAGCAGATCCTGGCATACAATTTCAGATGCTTAGTCAAGGTTTGCTGAATGAAATCTTATCAGTTGACGTGAAAATGTCGACGGTGACATTTTACTGATCTTTTTCTTAAAGGTATCCTTTACTCAAACTCTTAGATAAAAAGGCAGATTTACCTGGATGTGTTAAGGTGAACAATTCATTCCGTCTTCCATCTACTCAAGAAAAAGAAGAGAGTCTCAGATGCTTGGTTAAGCTTTCCCATTCATTATACTGTAGTTGGTTTTACCCATTCATTTTTACAGCTATGGGGAGGCAGGGAAGAGAATTTTGACCCCAGAAGCCACATGATTAGGGGGCAGAAAGAGGAGAACTGGGAGGGGTCGCTATGGGCACAGAGGAAGGGCATAGCAGTGCCCTGGGCCACATGTGTCCAGACCTCAGAGGCCATCAGGGTGTGGCGGTGTGGGGCAATCAGGGGCTGGGACAGTGTGTCCATGGTGTTAATGGGGCAGTCCTGGGAGCGGATTTCCTTGGCCAGCCGCCCCTTCTTCTTCAAGGTGCAGGCTTCCTGGTAGGGCGGTGAGATGGGGGGCTGCGTGGGTGGCGTGTACTTGTACTCTGCGCCATCCTCCAGCTGCAAGGACACAGAGCGGGCAGATGGCGAGGCTATGGGGAAAGTAGGAGAGCACCCTCCCGCCATCTGCCTACTGTCAGTTGGGCACTCACGTCCAGCGGGTAGCTGCGGTCCGAATCATAGGAGCTCAGGTCCCCACAGGCTACAAATGGCACAATGATGCGGGTGGGTCCATCTAATTGGTTGAGATCTGGATCTGACAAGCAGGAAGTCATGAGACAGGACAAGGCTGGGGTGCCTGGGTACCCAGGCCTCCCCATTCATCCACCAGTTACTCTCCCACTCCTCCACCGGAAATCCTTTATTGGGTTCAGATCACTTTCTCAGGGAGGCCCTCTAGTATCACCCCTTCTAAAATATCAGCCCCACTGCTTTGTTCCACCCTGTACTTTCTTTTCTTTAAAAAAAAAAAAAAAATATATATATATATATGTATATATATATATATTTTTTTATTGTTTTTTTTTACAGAGAGGAAGGGAGAGGGATAGAGACAAACATCGATGAGAGAGAGACATCGATCAGCCGCCTCCTGCACGCCCCCTACTGGGGATGTGCCCACAACCAAGGTACGTGCCCTTGACCGGAATGGAACCTGGGACCCCTCAGTCTGCAGGCCGACGCTCTATCCAGGGCTCCACACTGTACTTTCATGTCTATCTGCCTTTCTATTATGTACAGCCCGATCCTTGTCTCACTCAATCATGCTTGCTACATGAGCAGGCTCTGTGCCCTTTCCCACTAAGAGCCAGGTGAGCCTGGCTGATGTTGCTCAATGGTTGAGCATCAACCATGAACCAGGAAGTCCTGGTTCAGTTCCTGGTCAGGGCACAGCCCCGGGTTGCAGGCACAGTGCCCAGTTGGCAGCGAGCAGGAGACAGCCGATCGATGTTTCTCTCTCATCGCTTTTTCTATCTCTGTATCCCTCTCCCTGCCTCTCTCTCTCTGTCAAAAAGGGGCTAGGCATAAGAACCTCATGGGACGCCGAAACCGGTTTGGCTCAGTGGATAGAGCGTCAGCCTGTGGACTGAAAGGTTCCAGGTTCGATTCCGGTCAAGGGCATGTATCCTGGTTGCGGGCACATCCCCAGAAGGGGGCATGCAGGAGGCGGCTGATCAATGTCTCTCTCTCATCGATGTTTCTGACTTTCTATCCCTCTCCCTTCCTCTCTGTAAAAAATCAATAAAATATATTAAAAAAAAAAGAACCTCACGGGACAAATCCCCACTCTGGGGTGTGACGGGATCTTCTTAGACTATAATCTCCTTAGGTGGGTGTCTCCACTGGGGCAGAGCTGAGACCTTCTTGGGACAGCATTTCACCAGCTCCAAGAGTAGTTGTCACTAGAGGACTGAGCTGAAGATCCTCCTGAGATATAATATCCAAATGGTGGGGGTGGATTTCCACCAGAGGGTGGGGATGAGTCTCTAGGGACAGAATTCCCATTAGGAACAGAGTCTCTACCAGGGGGTGAGGCTGAGAGTCCTCCTGAAACATAAATGCCACAAGGGGGCAGTCTCCCCAGGGATAAGCACAGCGCTCTGGCTCTCACCGTAAGAGTGGTCCAGCAGGGGTTTGGTCAGGTCTGGTAGGAAGCCCTCAGGGGGGTCATAACCCTGGCAGACAGCGAAGGCCTCTGTGGGCGAAAAGCAGAGTGAGGGCCGACTGTCATCTCCACCTCGGGGGCAGGACTCGTCCCTGAGATGGCATCGACTACCCAAGCCCTTCCACCCCACTGACCGATGCTGGAGTTCCGGCTGCTCCTAGGCTTGGCACAGAGCACGTTGGAAAAGAAGACGCGCAGCTGGCTGTAGATCAGCGTCACATCCCGGCCTCGGAAGATCTGCGGGGTGAAGAGGCAGAGATGGAGGCATGAGGGCGACCCTCGGGGAACCCATCTCTGTCCCCCGCTAGGTTTCCCAAGGCTTACCTTGGCTACAAAGCAGCCCCCTGGTTTCAAGACGTGTGTGGCAATGTTCAGAGCCTGTGGACAGGGCAGATAGCTAAGGCTGAGGCAGAGAGAGGCAGGAGGGGGCCAAACTGAGGCAAGGGCAGCCAGGGTTACTCACGGCTAGGAGAAGCTGGGCCTGCATATACTCATCAACATCATGGAGGCCAGTGACTGCGGCAAGAGGAACGGCATTAGGGGGCCATCCCGTTCTAGCTACCTTCTTGTCCCAGAGAGATTAGAAGGCTAAAAACACTTCCGAGGCTCTCTTACTGCTAAGGGTCCGCATGCAAAGTAATATCCTCCAACTTAGATGCACGATCTGGGCTCCTAACCCCGAGGAGCTCGCTTTAATTCTCCAAACAACTGAATCTTCAATTCTCTTTATCTTCATTTTCACTTCCGGTTCGGATTCTTACACTCCACACTCAGATCCGAGTTGACTTCTCAGACTTGAGGCTGTCCAAAACCGAACTCCTGCCCTTCCTGTTCCTCTCACCATCTTCCCTGTCTCATCGGATCCTGCCAGTGGTTCAGACCCCAAACCTTCGTTGCCTTTGGTAAGCTCCATTCTCTCCTCACACCCATAGTCAAGCCATTTGCACATCCGGTCGGCCCTACTTTCAAAAGATCTGCTGAACTGACCCTCTTCTCATCACTACTGTCATCACTCAGCTGGATTACTGCGCTGGCCTCCTCCTCCCCAGCCCCCCTACCCCCACCCCGGCTTACATCCTCGCCCCTCACACTGCTCACATCAACCAGAGGGAACCTGTCACAACCCAGAGTCAGACATGGCCCTCCACTGTTCACAACCCTCTCATGGTTTGCTCTGAGTTCTCATCTCAGTGAAAAAGTCCAAGTTCTTCCTGTGGCCCAGAAGGATCCACACAAGGATCTATCCCTTTGTCACCTTGTGACCTCACCTCCTGCCTCTCTCCTCACTCTGATCCAACCACACTGATCACCACACGGGTGTTCACCCACACCAAGTACCCTCCCACCTAAGGGCCTTTGCACAGCCTGGTCCTTTTGCCTGGATTGTTCTTCCTCCAGGCATGTGTCTGGCCCACTCTCTCACCTTTAGGTCTTTGTGAGACCTTCCCTGTCCCCTTTATTTAATATTCCAATAGGTATTCCCTCCTCGTTTTCATTGATTTCCCCATGGTGCTTATCACCTGTTGATGTGCCCTAGAGCTCAATCATGTTTCTTTTCCATCTGCTCCCACTAGACCACCAGTTCTATGAGGTCAGAGATTAGTGGAGTTTTATTCACAAATGTTTTCCCAACACGTGCCCCACACCCAATAGGTGCTCAGTGCATGTGTGTTGAATGGATGACTGACTGACAAAAATGAATGGGCTGTAGAGAGAGGAAAGACAAGATACGAAAGGAGGGAAGGGTGGACAACAGACAAAAAACTGAAGTGGCAGGAGGGAGAAGACGGAGGCAGAGAGCAGGCAGCAGGGGAGGGAGAAGTTGCCAGATATGGGAAACAGCTGACAGAGGAGGAGAGGCAGGGAGTTGGCTTGCTGAAAGAAGCCAATAAAATGGGAGATACAGGAAGACACACATGGGACCCCCCCCCCCCAACCTGGTCTCCCAACCCGTGTTTACCATCGGGAGCCCCGTCACACACCACTAGGTCCGCGGGGCAGCCCTCAAAGTGCCGGATGATCTCCTTGGCAGTGGACAGCTAGGGAAGAGAGGGCGGATGAGTAGCCTCACATTCCCTGCGTGCTGTGGCCATCTGACTCCACCTGTCCATGGCCCTGGCGCATAGGCCCAGAGTGAGACAAATGCTCATGCTTTGTCTAAGACCACACTTCGTCTCTGAGGACCCAGGCCCCTAATTTTTTTTGCCATCTCTCTGGGATGAAAGCCTGCTGGCTCTTTTTCTCTGCTTCCCGGTCACATTCCCTCTGGTTCTCTATGTTACCATATTTTCCCGTGTATAAGACGACTGGGCATGTAAGACGACCCCCAACTTTTCCAGTGAAAATACAGAGTTTGGGATATACCCGCCCTATAAGACGACACCTGGCGTATAAGACGACCCCCGACTTTTGAGAAGATTTTCCTGGGTTTAAAGGTCATCTTATATTCGGGAAAATACGGTACTTTATTTCTGTCTCTCAATCTGTTTCTCTGTCTCTTCCACTTTCTATAGCCCCCAGGTGAGAGGATCTTCACCCAGGAAACACCTCCCACACCCTCAGCCATGCTCTTACCTGGGTGATGTCCCCCTGGATCTGTAACACCCCTGGTAGTGGAGCCATAGCTTGAAGGTCCACAGCCACCACATGGCCAGACCCCTGTGGACTCCTGTGGACAACACCACCCACGTCAGCCCACTTTTCACTCCTGGCCCGCCCCCCACCTCGCCTGCCCTCCAGGAACCACCCCCATCTGGGACTCCTCCACACTCACCCAATCTTCTGGCTCAGCACCTGGCTCCAGCTGCCCGGGGCTGCACACAGGTCCACTGCCCGCGTCACACCTGAGCACATACAGGAAGGTATAGTGTCAGATGCACCTACTGCTCCAACCCGGGGACCCTGAAAAATTCATCCCTCTCCCCTGGGGAGCTCCCACATCTATCTTCTGCCCAGGGGCCCAAGACCTCTTGAGTATCTGTGCACCTTCCTGCTCAGCCCCTGCCACACAGACCCTTCAGGTTAGCCCACCCGCCACAGATCGCTCTGCAGACGTGGTTCATTCGCCTGCTCCCTGTGCCTGCCCCATCCCCAAGTGATTTGCCTGCCAGGCGGAGACCTTGGAAGAGTTGGAATTCCTCATTGAGTTGTAGCAGCTTGAAGGCACTGCGGGCTCGCCAGCCATTTTCCTTGGCCAGGCGGTAGTAGACATCCCGCTTGTCCTTCGACGTCCGTCCCATCTCGCACACTGTTTGCCCAGGGACCTGCCAACAGTAAGTTGATGCCATCCGGTATCAGTAACTGGGTGGGCGGACCACCTCCTGTCTCGGTAGGTCAGTGAAAAATCACACTGGACTCCTCTGACCCACGTGACAGTTCACTCAGCAGATCAGAAGACTGGGACCCAGTCACCGATCCCACTTGACTTCGCAGAACCTGAAGAAATCCGGACTGAATCTAGGCTCCACCACTCACCCCACAGAACCCATCACTCACCGCACAGATCCCCCAAACCCTGAACTTATCTCATAGGTGAACCATTACTGGTCCTGTCAACCTCCACTCTTGTCACCCACACTCCACCTATTACACCCCAAGACTCTATCAACCCTTTTCTGCCCACCTTGTCCCCATTAACATCTCACTGTCTCCCCAGATGTCCTCATTGCCCCTAGATCAATGGTTCTCAACCTATGGGTCGCGACCCCTTTGGGGGTCGAACGACCCTTTCACAGGGGTCACCTAAGACCATCGGAAAATGCAGATATTTATATCACGATGCATAACAGTAGCAAAATTTCATGGTTGGGGGTCACCACCACATGAGGAACTGTATGCAAGGGTCTCAGCCTTAGGAAGGTTGAGAACCACTGCCCTAGATTAATATACCTCTATTACTCCCTCATTAATCCCTTCTTTCACCCCCCCTTATCTTAATACTATCTCATTGTACTCCCCATCCCCTTAATATCTCTCTTCCTACCAACTTTTTATTAATCCCTGAAATGATTAGGTCCCCAGTAATTCCTTTATTACTACATTGTTATCAACACCCATTAATGCCTGGAGGATCATGGTCTATTAGTTCCCATTAAGCTCTCAATTGCTATGATTTATCAGTCCCCATTAATTCAGCCCTCCCATTGATCTCTCATAGATCACACCATTTGTACCTTGTAATTTCTTCATTACCACACACTAATGTTAATCCTGGACGATCAGTTTCCCTTTCTCCCCTCACGGCACATTTTGCCCCCCCCCCCCAATAATTACTTGATGAGCACCTCCCAACACCTTAGTGTTACCCTTTCTTTGCTCAATGACCATTAACTCCTCAATGATCACGCCCAGATCACCCATTAAAAGCCTATGACTACAACACCTATTGTCTCTCATTTCCTTTTCTTGATCACAGTTTCCTTTAGTTCCTGGATCACGACCCCCACTGGTCTCTATTATTCCCTGCATGGCCTCACCATTATCTTTCCAATTACTATGCCCAGCACTCTTCATTAAGCTGTAGAAATCATACCTCCGTCAATCCCTTAGGGATCGCACCCCCATTTGCCTTCCATTACCTTCTAGTTGCTCACTCTCCCACCATCTCATTAATTCATGACCACACCCCCACTGGCCCCTCGAACATGTTGACCATTAGCCCCTACTGATCCCTCCCATCACAGCCCCACCAGAGCTCCTTCCACTCATGTCTTCCCCAATTAACAGCCCTCTGATCACACCACGGTTCCCTCCTCTGTATTAACTCAAAGACCATGTCCCTACTGGGGCCTTCAGATCCCTCTCAAGGCGGATCCGATGATATCTGGACCCCTGACTCCCCCCAGCCCAACCCGAGACAGTAGTCCCCTTCTCCTCGCAAACCTGGGGGTCTGCAGTCTCCCCGGTGTCAGCCGGCCAGGCTACTAGCTGCAGCGATCAGGGCGAACTTCTCTGCTTCCCTCGCTGGCGGGACAGTGCAGGCGTGCCTCAGCTGTCCTCCGTGCCCCAGGGCCTACCGGAGCTTTCCAAGTGGGGAGGAGCGGGACGCAAGAGTCCGGTCGGCCCGCAGCCAGAGTCAAACTGGGGAGAAATCTTCGTGCTCCAGTTTCTGCTGTTAGTTGCTCCGGGCGCCGATCGCGCCCGCCCGCGGGCTGCTGCAGCTGGGCAATCCTGTCATCGTGGAATGCGGAGGCCCCCCGCGAGGTCCGGACCGACCCGAACTTACAGCGCGTGTCCCGTCACCTTGTGTCGACGTAGCTGGACGGGAGGACTGCGGTTCCCAGCATGCAAAGGGCATGACCAAGAGCTGCTGAACTCGCGCATGCGTGGTGGAAACGTCACAGGGGACAAAAACTGTCTTTGTTCTTTTGTCCCAAGGCGAAGATGGGTTTTCTCCGCGCTCCTTCCTTCTCCGTGGGCGGTGCGTGGACTACATTTCCCAAAATGCAACGCAACACGACAGCACCCATTCATTCTAGGAGTGCTGCGAAGTGCAACTGGACTGGGTGGTAGGCGGGAGAGGAGGGGAATGTGCGTTCAAGTGCACCGGGCTCGCTCCGCCGCACTTGTGCATTTCACTTCCTCCACGTGATGCTGCCCATTTTAGAGCTTCAGTTTCTCCACCTGTGAAATGGGGAAATAAGTACTACAGATTTCACAGAGTTAGCGGGAAGACTACATACCTCTCCACAAAAGAAACGCCTAGACCCGTGGAGGATTTTATAAGAGTTTATGTGAGCCAAACTGACAACGCATGCTGGGAAGCAAGATCTCAAATGTTCCTGAGGATGACAGTTGTGCAGCTTCTTTCATGCATTTGAAATGAAGGAGAAAGCTTCCATGGAAAATTGGAGAAAGCAAGGCAGGGATTGGATTACAGGAGAGTTAAGATTAGGTCTTCTGCCCTAGCTGGTGTGGCTCAGTGGATAGAGCGTGGGCCTGGGGACTGAAGGGTCCTGGGTTTGATTCTGGTCAAGGGCATGTACTTTGGTTGCAGGCACATCCCCAGTGGGGGATGTACAGGAGGCAGCTGATCGATGATTCTCTCTCATCGATGTTTCTAGCCTTCTGTCCCTCTCCCTTCCTCTCTGTAAAAAATCAATTACATATATATATGATTATGTCTTCTCTTGATGGTTAATACTCCCTTTGGAGGGTATGACTTCTGATAGTTCCAAGATGTAGTGACCTAGATGCACAAGACCAGTAGACAGGGCTGGCTTCACACCTTTCACTAGAGAAGTTCCAGGCCCAGGGCGTAACACGGCACTGGCCTTGTGTAATTCTGTGTTCTTCAAACGTTTTTAACTGCGACCCGCAGAAACAAACAAACAAAACCCAACCCTATACATCCCCACCCGTGCAAAGGCAAATAGAATGGGAAGCATTTATTATACAGTTTATCGTGTGCCAGGCACTATGCTAAGTGCTCTCCATGGTGTGCTGGTAAATGGTTAACAACCGGCTATTTGAGGGGAGAGAGGGAGGAAGCTCTGATCTCAAACATTTGCCCATGTCCCTGGTTTACACAACTGTCATCTTGCTAGATTTCAGGTTACTGATATGTTGTCACAGAACCCTGAAGTGGACTATTGTATAATATTTTTATCTTACAGTTAAAATAGGGGTAAGTAAACACAAGAGCATAGAGAATAGTGAAATGTAGTATAAAATAAGCAAGTGAGTTTTGAGTATTATCTTTAAAAAATATATAATTTATGTAATTGTAAGTTTATATCGTTTTGTTTTCCATAGCAGCTGTGTTTAAAATCAGGCCATAAAATTCCTGAAAATTGATCCAACAGTCTGTACAAGTAGGTTTCCAGTGCAGTGCTAAATCCTCTCCTTAAACTTATTTGAATCTTTATAATACCCATATGAGCAAGTCACTGTCATTATCCCCAATTTATAGATGAGACAAGGGAGGGTGTATAGTAAGTCCTCCCTTAACATTGTAAATACGTTTTTGGAAACTGGAACTTAAAGTGAAATGACATATAATGAACAAAACCAATTTTACCACAGGCTAATTGATATCACAAGAATTAAGTTTCTACAGCAAAAAGTCAATTCCTAAAATAAAGACCAACCTTCTAACACAAAGACCCCAAACACTTGTCATACTAAACATTGAAAGAAATGTGAGCTACCCATACATTTAAGAAAGATGAATAATAATAATAAAAAGAAAGATGACTAAAAACAAGGAAGATACTTCTTTTCTAACCCACTTATTCCAGTTCAGGGTCACGGTGGAAGGTAGGACTCAACTCTGGACAGAATGCCCTTCCATTACAGGATGCACTCACATAGATACCCACGCTAATTCACTTTGGGACAAGGTAGACATGCCAATTCACCTAATGTGCATATCTTTGGGATGCGTGAGGACCCTGGAGTCCTGGAGAAAACCCAGACAGACATGGAGAAACATGTGAACACCACATAATGGCCCCAAATGAGAAATGAGAACTGACTTCTTTTCCCTCAGGGATGATATAACAAAACAACATTGAACAAAAGAATGTTATTTGAGGACCACTTGTATATATATATATATATATATATATATATATATATATATATATATATATATATATATATTTTATATAAACATACATGCTTGCTGAGACCAGTTTGGCTCAGTGGATAGAGCATCGGTCTGCGGACTGAAGGGTCCCAGGTTCGATTCTGATCAAGGGCACATACCTTGGTTGCGGGCACATCCCCAGTAGGAGGTGTGCAGGAGGCAGCTGATCGATGATTCTCTCTCATCAATGTTTCTAACTCTCTATCCCTCTCCCTTCCTCTCTGTGAAAAAAATCAATAAAATATATATATATAAAATAAAAGAACGGAACGATTGAGTTTCACTGGACAGGGGTGTCTGTGCTTTCTTGTTCACTGCTACCCCCCAAACCCCTAGACTAGGGCACGCAGTGGGTGTTAGGTAGCATGTTTGCTGAATCCACCCTTCGGTTATTTTGCTCTTCCTTCTTTCCTCAGTTGTATGTTTTGTATTTATGCGGGGCCCTGGGGGGTGTAGACGGATGGCAGACGTATACAGAGACAGGGAGAGGCACCCCCTGGAGTCTCGGAGAGCCAGGGAGGAAGTAAGAGCTTGCAAGGGGAGCTACCGGGCGGGGGGTGGGGGGATGGTGGGAACTCGGTTGCCTGCAGAAGTAAGCAACTGCGAGACAGCAAGGATTGCAGCCACCAGCCATTGCTGCACTGACAGGAGAGGTGCCAGGACTGGGGACCCATGCAGACTTGTTCACCCTGCAAAATGCTTTCCCTGTCGTGTCCTGTTTTCCTGCCTCCCACAAAGAGGATGTTTAATTTTTTTTTTTCCCCGCAAAGAAACTTGCTTCCTCCAGCAGGGCGGGGGATAGGAGGACGGGAACCAGGCTCTGAACTCCCCAGGTTCTTCCCGAAGTAGGGTGTCGGCCTGCAGCTCCCACCCGACACCCCGCTGAGAAGAAAGGGGTTCCTCTCCGCCGCATCCTGAAGAGGTCAAGGAGGGGAAGCTGCCAGGCCGGCTGGGTACCGGAGAGTATCTCACAGCTGGAGGGAAAGACGCGGGTGGTCCAGGTGGAGGGGCTGCTCACGGACTCAAAGGCCTTGCAGTCCTGGGGCTGCTGGGAGGGACCAAAGAGTTACTCAGTGGGGGGGGGGAGGCTTCAGGGAAGGGGAGATAAGAACCCTAAAAGCAACCCCCTGAGAGGCTGCTTTCACAGCAGGAGTCATCTTCATGAATTCCTTTCACTAATACGTTCCTGAGCAATTACTCTGTTGTCAAGCATTGTTCTAAGGGATTTACGGGTATTGATTCACCCCATCCAAGGCCCCAGGCAGGATCCTGCCCCAGGGGGAGCTGAAACTGTCGGGTTTCAGAAGCTGGTCCTGGTCACACAGCTACAAAGCGGCAGAGCCGGGGAAAGCTCCCTCTGGTAACTGTCCCGCTCTGCCGCTCCCTCCCCTGAAGGCTACTGAGTAGTGACTTTTTTTTTTTTTTTTCCTAGAGGAAGGGAGAGGAATACAGAGTTAGAAACATCGATGAGAGAGAGACATCAATCAGCTGCCTCCTGAACACCTCCTACTGGGGATGTACCCACAACCAGATACATGCCCTTGACTGGAATCGAACCTGGGACCCTTCAGTCCGCAGGCCAACGCTCTATCCACTGAGCCAAACCCATTTTGGCAGTAGTGACCTGTTTTAATGAACAGCAGGGGTCTGCTGGGAAGGACCGACAAGAACCCCAAAGGACTTTTAAAAGATTCACCTGGAATTCCAAATGTCGCCCCAGAGCCTGCTTTCCTGAACCAATAAAAATTTTTTTTAAAAATATTTTTATTGATTTTTTACAGAGAGGAAGGGAGAGAGACAGTTAGAAACATCAATGAGAGAGAGAGACATGGATCAGCTGCCTCCTGCACGCCCCACCCTGGAGATGTGCCCACAACCAAGGTACATGCCCTTGACAGGAATCGAACCTGGGACCTCTCAGTCTGCAGGCCGACGCTCTATCCACTGAGCCAAACCGGTTTTGGCACCAACACAACTTTTAAATGACTCCGAGGAAGGGCCCTACTGTGATGGACTCATAAAGCATTCTTATCCCTGACACGGCTTCAATGCCTAGGTCAAGGTTAAAGACATCTGTTCCTTCCAAAGCAAGCTTCCCCGCACGGTCAGATTTCCCTTTCTCTCTGTTGCGCTACTGGCACATGTTGAGCACCTGCTATTGGCAGTGCCTGGAGGCTTAGCTGAGATATGGGGTACAGAGCTGGGTGAAGGTCATTCGCTCTCTTAGGAGAGTTCACTTGGCAGGAATAAACAAAATAATAACGATAACATGACACGAATAATGATACCATGTTACGTGTCGGGTGGCCCTGTGCTGGGCGATGGTGGAGGGCCTGGGAGGGGAGGGGAGTGATTAGAGCGGGAAGCTGCTGGGAGGAGGTGGTGGATGGGGGTCTGTGTCTCTTTGTCCAAGATAGGACCTAGTTCTCTGCCCAGGACCCTACAGACTTTTCTTGAAATCTAGACAGCTGCTTAGCTCCCACCCCTCCCCCCACTTAGCCATCTGGGCCAAGGCCTCTGCTAACAGGTGTCTCTTTCCCAGGCCTGCCAGTAGCACAGATGCGTAATGGCTCTGAGAGAGTGGGGTATCAGAGGAGAGAGACATCAGAGTAGGTCAGGATATACAGGGGAGTGTGTGTGTGTGTGTGTGGGGGTGTAACTTGCCTGGTGTATCACCCGGTTGCATCTTATGTCGATGGCTGCCTAACCAATTTGTGTATTTCCTTTTTAGCACCTGTGTGTATTGGTACTGTCTACTTGGGCAATTCATCTATATGGGACTCCTTGAATATTTATGTGTTTCCTTTATAATGCTTGTGGGTGATTAGTGTGTCTTCTATGTATGTGCGTCTTTCTTCTCTACCATTGTACTTTTGTATCTTCTTGGTGAGTGGCTGGCTATAGGTATGTGTGTTCTATGGATATTTCTTTTTTTTTTTTTGGTTCTTTTTATTTATTGATTGATTCTTTTTAAAGGGGAGAAGGAGGGCCAAAACCGGTTTGGCTCAGTGGGTAGATCGTCAGCCTGCAGACTGAAAGGCCCCAGGTTCGATTCTGGTCAAGGGCACGTACCTTGGTTGGGGGCGCATCCTCAGTGGAGGGCGTGCAGGAGGTGGCTGACCGATGTTTCTCTCTCATCGATGTTTCTAACTCTCTATCCCTCTCTCTTCCTCTCTGTAAAAAATCAATAAAATATATTTAAAAAAATAAAGGGGAGAAGAAGGGAGAGAGAGATCAATTGTTCCACTTTATTTATGCATTCATTGGTTGATTCCTGTATGTGCCCTGACTGGACATTGAAGCCACCACCTTTGGAGTATCGGGACAATGCTCTAATCACCTGAGCTACCTGGCCAGGGCACTACAGATGTCTCCTTCAGTGCCACTGTATCTGTACCATCTGGTTCCTTTGTTTCTTCTCTATGCAGCTTTAGGTGTATTTCCTTTTGATAACAATAGGAAGAGAACACTCTATGTTCTGATTTTCCTGATTGTGTGCTTGTTTATGTTCCCCATGTGTTTCTTCTCTGACTGGATATGTCAATGGTTCTGTGCGTACACTGTGTGTGCAGCTACCTGTTTGAAGACTTTAGTGTGCGAGTCTATGGCTGTGGCTTCTCTGTCTGTACTATCATGTCTGCTGTGAGTACCTCTCTCTGCCACTCAAGTTCACACATGAGTTCATATGCACACAGGTATCATGATAAAGCCTGAGTCTGGACTTTGGCCTCGAGGGCTCTCTGAACGTGGAAGTGTGTGTGTGTGTGTGTGTGTGTGTGTGTGTGTGTGTGGCACTGGGCCTGTCTATGCTGTTGTTGGCTGTGTGAAATCAGATTTGTCTGTGCACTTTGTGTGTGGCTGCGAGACTGTGGGCCATGATGTCCATGAATCTATAGTGGTGAGCCTATTCCTGTGCCACTCTCAGCTTTCTAGGTGTGGTCTGGAGCTGTGGGTGATGAAGTCTGTAAGACTAAGTCACTCTGGGCGGCTGTGGGTGTGTGGCTACTATGTGCAGTCTGTGTGCATTCATATTTGTCAGCACATATTCTGTGTGTGGCTGTGGGTCTGCATGGAAGTGTGTATCTCTGTGGGTGATGACAAGTCTGCCTCTATCTCTGAGCCCCTGGATGGAGCTGAGTGTGGGGGAGTCTCTCTCCTGCTGTGGGGAAGTAAACGCCCCATCCCTTGCCCTCTCCAGTTGCACTTGGGGTGGGGGCATCTAGGTTAGCTTTGAACCCCAGCCAACCCCTGGCCTTTCCGGGAATTCTGCGCTCCCTATGGGGGGTGGATAGTTGGGTCCTTTTGTCCACCAGGGCCTTAAGCAGATTTGAGCCAGGACCCCAAGTCCACCCTGTCCGACTTCCTGCCTGCCACATGCCTGGATGAGAGTGCACAGACCCCCTCCCTCCCATATAAGACAGGCAGACAGACAGTAGAGCTCCTAGGTTAGGCGGTGTGGATAGGTCTCACCCAATGCCTGGGCTGGGTCCAGGACTTCAGGGCGTGCCTAGTTTGCAGACAGTGTGTGTCCACCCTCCCTATCCAGCCATAAATGTCTTTCCTGCCTCCCTCTGGGGACCTCCAAGATCTAGGGTCCTCTCTCGGCAAGGTTGCCTGCCTGAGTTCAATTTATAGTGGCCTTGACTGGTTTGGCTCAGTGGTTAGAGCGTCGGCCTGCGGACTGAGAGGTTCGATTCTGGTCAAGGGCAGGTATCTTGGTTGTGGGCATATAGTGGCCTGGCTGTGTCTGTCTATCCTGCACTTTTTGAACTGCTGTCCCCGGGTCTGTCCATCTACCTTGTGTGCCCCTCTGCCTGCCTCTGACTTTCTCTGCCTCTTGTCATCTGTCCCTCCAGGTGTCCCTCTGCCTCCATCACTTCCTGTGTCCCCTTGTTTCTCGGGGCTGCTGTGCCTGTTTCCAATCTCTGTTTGGGGATGTCTCTGGCTGTGTCCACCTATCTGCCAGTTGTGTCTCCTGTTTAGGACTGGGCCTACCTGTTGCCTCTACGTGCTTGTAAGGGCCCATCCCGTTAGTTTGTTTCTGAGTCTGCCTCTAGTCTCTTTCTCCCAGTGAATGCCCCTTTGTCTATTTACTGCTCCCCCATACCCTGTCTATCTTTCTGACCTTTCTGTTGCCTGTCCTTGTGCCTGCCTGTCTGTATTTGTGACTGTTTCTCTTACTATCTCTGTCTCTCCTCGCTGCATCTCTTCCCTCCACCCATCTCCCATCTCACTGTGTGGCTGACCTCTCAGTCAATTCTCTCTGCCTGCCTGGCCCTTTCTTTGGGGGTGGATCTACTCCCTTGGTCTTTCTGTCCACTGCCCCTCCCCACAACTAAGATCTACACACACCTCAGTCTCCCTCCATGTGGGTCCAGATGAGGGCGGTTCTCTCCTCGCCTCACTACTCTCCCGCCCAAAGCCACAAGGAGGGAAACAGAGTTAAAATGAAAACTTCTTCTAAAAAAAAAATAAAAAAAAAATCCAAGGGCCAGAAGGGGCGCGAGCTGCGCTGATTGGCCACTGGGCGGGGCGGGGGCAGGTTCTAGAGAGCCTTGCGCGGCAGTGGGTCCCTGAGCTCTCTCTAGTCTGAGTCCTGCAACTGGTGGAGTTGAGAAGAGCAGAGAGGTGAGGAGGGGGCGCTGGCCAGGGTGGGGGGCTTTGGAGACCCCAAGGCACGAATGGGGGTCCTGGCAGGGGGTCTCAGGGGATCCCTGGAGACCTTTTTAGCATTAGTGGGGAATTGAATGGGAGAGGCGGTCCTTTGGTAACTGGCTCCCAAGAGTGAATTCAGGAGTTGGGTAGGAGTCCTCAGAGGGTGCTCAGGGCTGAGGATGGTGCTCCATAAGAGCCCTCCCCGTCTCAGGAAAGGGACTCAAGACTTGGGGCGGGTGTCTCCTGGGGGCAGTTTTAACAATGATGGGGCATAGAAGACAGGGATTGGCCTGGGGATCACAGAGACACCCCCAGCCCAGGAACACAGCCGGTCCTGGAAGGGGTTTCTGATGAGGTCTCAGAGACAGCTCCTCCTCAGGAGGGGAAATTGGGGCACAGGCAAGATTCCTGAAATACCCTGAGTCTAGGAAGGGTCTCAAGTCTGGAAGTGACTACAGTTCCTTCTGCCGGAAGAAGCGTGTTTCAGACTGGACAGGGGATCTAGAAAATACCCCTGGTTCCTACAAGGAGGATTCATGGAGGTTTCCGGGGGCATTTATGTCCCTGGAAGGGGGCTCAGTTGGGAAGTTGCCTCAGACATCTAGTGAGGATATTCAGAGTTATGGCAGAGAATTTGCCGAGTCAGGGGCTGGGGTCTCCAAATCAGTCCCCACCCCCAGCCCAGTGGACAGGTTGCATCAGCTCTGGGGTAGGCTTGGGGCCCAGACGGGAAGGAGGGGGGTAGGAGGCATTGTGAGACAGCAGACACGCTTAGCCGGAATGGAGATCTGGCCACGTGGTGAGGGTGAAGGGATGTTGGGGGTGGGGGTCGGTTTGAAGGAGATCTGGCAAGGGAAGAGATAGTACAGCAACAAGATAGGGTGAGTGTGAGGGTTGGGAGGAGAGGTTATCGCAGCTCCAGATGGCCATCTCGTCTGCTGTAAGGTTGCTTTCTCTCTTTATTTGTCTTTCTCTTTCCTCCATATTTCTCTCTCCAAGTATGAATAACTGGCTCTCTCCTCTGATGCCCTTTTCTCGCTCTCATCTCTTCTTCTCTCAGCCTCTCTTTTGAAAAAAATTTACTTTTTAAAGGAAATTTTATATTTTACATTCAGTATGATTTGTGTTAGTTTCAGGTGTACATGATAGGTGTATAGCTTCCTATACTTTACAAAGCGACCCCCCTGATATTTCAAGTACCCACCTCAGCCTTTTACTCTTCAATTCTCTTCATTTACTTCCCTGTCTCTGTCCTCCTTCTGTTCCCGTTCCCCTCACCTCATCTCTGTTTCTGTTTCTCTACCTGTCTGTCTCTAGCTGAACCCCTACCCCTTCACCTAGCTCTCCCACCTTATAGCCCCCCCTGCTCCATCTCTGACCCCCACCCCCTTTTCCTGCCCATAGGATGGAGCTGCAGGACGCAAAGATGAATGGAGACCTTCCTGCGGGTGCTGTGGGGTGAGTCAGGGCCTGAGGGGTCTGGGTCAGAGGGTCAGGATTACCTCTCATAAGCCCCAATTTCTCTGCCCTCTCCAGCTACAGGCAGGAACGTGAGGGCTTTCTGCACAGCCATAATGCTGCTCCTGGGAGGAAGTCAGCTGAGTTCATGGATGTGAGTGACCCTACAGGAGCTGTCCCAGCTGCACCTTGCCCAGTTCATCTCCTACCCTACTCTTCCCTCTTCCCAGCGACTCCCCTCCCCAGTTGTTTGCCTTTGGTAGCTGCTCCACCTTCTCTGGTTCCTCTCCACTTATAGATGCTCCCCTCCAAAATTTCTCCTACTTTCCCCCTTCCTGGTTCTCCTTTTCCCAGCTCCTTCCCATCTTCAACTCCTTTTCTTTCCTAACTTCTTGGTTTCTCCTTTCGCCCTTCCTGGGCTTCTTCCTGTCCCAGTCACTTCCTCCCTAGTCTTTCTGGGCCCCAGGCCTGGTTTTCTTACTTGCCCCCTCTCCTCCCCATGTGTTCCTGGGCCTTGTCCCTTACCCACAGTTCCAGGGGAAGACGTCATTTGGAATGTCAGTGTTCAACCTCAGCAACGCCATCATGGGCAGTGGCATCCTGGGGCTGGCCTATGCCATGGCTCACACAGGAGTCCTCTTCTTCTTGTGAGTCCTAAGCAGCCTGGGGCGGGGGGGGGGCAGGGATGTTTGGGGGTAGGCGGGAGGCCTTGGGGCCAAGTTTGAGTTGTGCCATCTGCCACAGGGCCCTGTTGCTGTGCATTGCTCTTCTGTCTTCATACTCCATCCATCTCCTGCTGACCTGTGCTGGTGTTGTAGGTGAGCCCCAGAGCTCAATCCAGACCCCTGACCCACACCCCTGACCTGAGACACCAGGTTTCAACCCAACCCCCCGACTCTGGACATATCACTCTGACCCCAGATCTTGGACCCAGGACCCTAAACCCCACTTAACTCCCTGGACTCCAGACCCCAGACTGACCCTGGCCCTCAGACCTCATCTCCCAGATCCCCAATTCCCAATCCCCAGCCCTCAGCCCTCAGTCTGGCCATAAACCCCATTGTTCAGATACTGCTCATCCCTAGACTACTACATTCCACCTCTAACCCCTCCCTTACGTCTCTAGTCCCCACAACCATGGAAGCCAGCTAGCTGTAGAACCCTGAGACCCCCTAGTCCTCAGACCCAAGCTTCCAAACTTCCACTGCTCAAGATCTCAGACTTTACTCCCACCATGGACTCAGACCATGTGTATGTGGTCTCAGACTATGTATATAGTGATTTGCTCTCAAGATCCCCACTACCCAACTCCAGCCCACCTCTGACCTTCTCCTTGGCCACAGTTCCTGACCACAGATCCCGCCTCCCAGATTCCATCCCCAAGACCAATTGTAACTAACTCTCATCCCTGGCCCCTATCAATCAGACTCAATTACTCTAAACTCCAACTCCCCAACTCCCAGACCTTTTGGCCCCCAACCTCACCCCTGGCTTCCTGGACCCACAACCTGTTCCTTCCTGTCTCCTCCACAGGCATCCGAGCCTATGAGCAGCTGGGACAGAGGGCATTGGGGCCTGTGGGGAAGGTGGTGGTGGTCATGGTCATCTGTCTGCACAATGTTGGGGGTGAGGATTCTGGGAAGTGGAGGGGTCAGCTTGGGGGAAGAGGGTGGGTGAGGTGGGCTTCCCCAGGCTGGGCTGGAGAAAATGGGGGTGAGGGAAATCCTTTTGTTTATACCTCTTCCCACCTGTACCAGCCATGTCCAGTTACCTGTTCATCATCAAATCCGAACTCCCCGAGGTTATTGGCACCTTCCTGGTAACGGACCCTAAGGAGTGAGTGAGCAACACCCCTTGGTAGATTCACAGGCTACTGACTCCACTTGTCAGGTCTGGCTGCTGTCTTCAATTCCGTGTCCCAAATGTTCTACTTTGAGACTGTTGACCACTTTGATCAGACTGAGATTCCTGTGTATCCTGATGCCAGCAGTATGTGTGACTGTTGCTCTGACTATAGGAGGCTATTAGACTGTGTTGATTTCTATAACTGTTCTGGTAGATTCCATCTGCTGGCTGAATCTGTATGTCCAGTGTACTCTCATGATGATCATGCAACTACACTCTAAGAGATCTAAACTCTGTGGATTTTGCTTCTGTTACTGTTGTATTGGCAGGTTCTCTGGTCAGCTGGCCAATAGCTGACTACAGCTGTGTCCTCTATCCTGTAATTCCAACCATGTGTATTTGACAGTTGTTTACTCTGATTTTCCATGTTCAACAGGATCTGTCTCGCTTATAAGTGTGTGGTCACTGACTCTGTATGTATGTGTGTGATGTATACTGTGGTGCCAACTATGTATATGTGATTTTCTCCATCTCTGTTTAGTGACCATTGTTCTGGAAAATTCTCTCTGGCTGTGTGTGAGTGATCCTCACCTATAACTCTGTACATGCCCTCTGTATTGTTCCAACCATGTATGCTTGATGGTTGTTCTGAGTATACATTCAAATGACTGCATATTTAAAATTCTGGATCCATATGCTGGCTCAATCTGTTCAGTTGTTTGGATATGATGGTTGATTCTGTGTATCTTGTTAGATTTTTGGTTTGATTCTGAAACCATCCAGGTAGCTGGCAGTCTGTGTACCTAGGTGTGTCTAATTATTATAATTAGCTCCCACTGTACATGGCCAATGATGTTTTGTTGGTTTATGTCAGTGTAACTATGTGTATGTATGAGATGTAACATAGTAGGCACTCAATAACATTCTTTTGAACAAATGAGCAATTGTTCAACTGATTTTGTATTAACTGTCTTGCCTGAGCACCTCCCTCCAATATCTATACGGATCCCAGTCTTTGAGTGTGGTTCCAATAGTGTGGAACCAGCTGGCTGATTCATATGGTCTCTATTTCTGTCTTTAGTCATGTGGGCAAATCAGCCCAGTTACTTTCAGGTGTTCAACAAACCTTGAGCTGTTCAAACAACCACACGTGTGCTTCTGACTTTTTGTCTGACTCTGCATTGTTGTCTGCCAGCCAGTTAAATCATCAGACTATTGTTCTACCAGGGTCATGGCTCACTCTGTGTCTGGAACTTTGTGTTGGACTATGTGAGTCTGATTGACTTGGCGTGTTGTTTACCCATCTGGTTGTGTATTCACTTGTGAGTCTGACAGCACAGTTTTGTCTAGCTGTGCATGTGTTCTTAGATGTACCCCTCTGGCAGTGTCTGGCAGATAGTCTTATAATTAGTCTGGCTGTTTCTATCAATATTGTTGTGCTGTCATTGTAACCACCTGAATGACTTCTCACAGCTGAAGTGTTGGCTCATCTCCCGATTACAGGCAGAAATCTGTCTGTCTGTCCATCTTCTATGTCTGCCTGACAAATTTTTTTGACCCATAACAAGTCACTATGTTTGCCTGTCTATCTAGGAGCTGGTTCTTGAATGGAAACCTTCTCATCATCATGGTCAGTGTGTTAATCATCCTGCCACTGGCCCTCATGAGACACTTGGGTAAGAGGCTTCCTGTGTTGGTCATTGGGTAGTGGGATTAGAGAAGGGTAGCAAGATTGAGAGAACCCCATTTTCAAGGTCTATTGAACACTAGGGGAGAGCTTTTTTGATGTGGTTTTTCACAGATGACTAAGAGTTTGCTCAATAGGAGTTTGCTCTGAAGGGGAGGCTGGTCCAGGCAGAAGTAAAAGCTTATGCAAAGGTGTGGCATAATTGGGCTGAGGGGGTCTTGAAGGCTAGACTATGGGTTTAATATTTGCTGTAGGGGGTCCCTGGATTTCTGAGTTTCTGTGTTATTGCTCCTTGCAGGCTACCTTGGATATACCAGTGGTCTTTCTCTGACCTGCATGCTGTTTTTCCTCATTTCGGTGAGTCTGAGAGAAGGACTTGAAGAAGTGGAGAGAGTTTGGGGTATTGGGACACAGTCTCCCTGTAACCTCATTTGTCCATCCTTTCTTCTTTTAGGTCATCTATAAGAAGTTCCAAATTAGCTGTAATGTGAACCACAATGAGACAGCAGCAGAGAGTAAGAGTCCCCCATTCCGTCCCATCCAGGGGCTCAACATAAGCTGTGAGGCTCAGATGTTTACAGTGGACTCACAGGTGGGTATGTGGGTCCATAGGGTGTGCACCACACTCAGACCTTCTGGATCCATGTATTGGACATTGGGGGCCTCCAATGATCTGATATGAAGAGCAGTGGTGGGGCCAGGAGTATGGAGAATAGGGGATGGAACCCTGTAGGTTCTGATCTGATGTACTTGGCCATCCCCCCAGACCTTCTATACAGTGCCCATTATGGCTTTTGCCTTTGTCTGCCATCCTGAGGTGCTGCCCATCTACACGGAGCTCTGCCGGTGAGTGGACAGGAAAGTGGGCATGTGTGATGAACCATCAGGTGGGGTGATAGTCATAATGTCTGACAACCCCTACAGCAGTTCTGGGATTGTAAATTGATTGTTTATTATAGATTGTGCAAAAGGAGGGGTTTGAGGTGGTCAGGAGGTCTTGGGAGACACAGGAAAGTGTCTTTATTGATTGGGGCTCAAGTATTTTACTCTTTTAAGATCCAATACAGTTGTTAATGGACAGAGTGGGGCAGCAGAGATGATCAGGTGGAGGTAGTGACATGTACGGATGGAGACAGGGATATGACAGGACAAAAGGGGCTCAGGGATAATTAGGTATGGATGGTCAGATATAAGGGAGGGGCAGTGACAAGTGGAAGGGAGAGGCAGAGATGGTCAGACAGAGATGGGTAAAGATGGTCCTATGGGATGAAATATGGATGGACAGAGAGGGGAGGTTTGGCTAGTTACACAAGGGAGGTAGAAATGGGAATCCAAGAGTGTGCCAGCTAAATGTCAGCTCTGGGAGAAGGGGATCTGGAGGGTGGAGGCTGGTTTTGAGGGGCCTGGACCAAGTCCAGGGATATGGGCATTAGAATTCTATGACCTCTGAACCTTAGGCCCTCCAAGCGCAGAATGCAAGCTGTAGCCAACGTGTCCATCGGTGCCATGTTCTGCATGTATGCACTTACAGCCACCTTTGGATACCTTACCTTCTACAGTGAGTGGAGCTGGAGCCAGGGCTGTCTGGCAGCTGGGGTGGGGATTGGGAAGGCTGGTGGGGCAGGAGCCTGAACATTTTCCCTCCATGCCTCCGGATTCATCAGTTTCCAAATGGACGGTATGCATCACATGTAGATTTTGTTATTCTCTGTGTGTGGGGGTGGGGTCGGGGTCGGGGGCTGTGGGAGGAGGGACACTGGTTCTGGTTCTCCTGCCACATCCAGCATCCCTTGTCCCCTGTCCCATGGCCCAGGCAGTGTGGAGGCAGAGATGCTACAAACGTACAGACAGAAGGGCCTGCTCATCCTGTGTGTGCGCCTGGCGGTGCTGCTTGCAGTCACTCTCACTGTGCCAGTTGTGTTATTCCCTGTGCGTGGGGACAAACGGTGGGCATGGAGCAGAGGGACATGGGTAGAGGGTACAGGGATAGATGTTTGGATGGTTGTTGGAGATAGGAGTGGATGAAGGGATGGATGGAGGAGGCAGGGGTGGACAGACAGGGAAGGCAGAATTGTCAGATTGACAGAGAAAGCAAAACTATATGGTAGGACAGAGACAGTCAGGAGGACAGGGGTGTGGGGAAGCACGGGACTTGGTTGTAATGTCTGTAAGGAGGATCCTTTGAAAGATCAGGGACCTTTGGGAGGACCTTGCCAAAGGCACCAGCCCCCTACCTTAACTTTCCCAAGCAAGTCTGACCCCCCAGGTGTTTTGCTAGAATCTCTATGTTTAGAGTTTAGACATGAGCTTGTAGAAGCATGTGCTTTCTCAAGGATACTTACCCTGCTGATTGTATCCAGAGGTTAATTTTAGTCCAAGCTGTTGTTACAGTAAAATGCTAATGAGTCAGGCAATCAAGGCATTTTTGGCTTCTTATGCCAAGTAGCCCCTTAGCCTCTCTTTCACAGAAACATGTGTCAGAGTAATCATTCATCCATCATTCAGGGCCTGACCGTCAGCCCCAGCACAGGGGTAGTAGTTGAAGGAAGGAGGCATAGATGTCTGCCTAGATAGAAGAGTTAAACTTCTGCCTCCCTCTTCTCTCATACAGAGGGTAGAATGGACAGTCAGAATGAAGGAACAGGCTGGACAGAAAAAGGGTGGAGGCAGAAGTAGTAAGGTGTAAGAGGGACAAAGCTCTCAGATGAGGAGGTGGAATGACTAGAAAGAGGGGAGAGGTAGTCAGAAAGAGGCAGGGATCTCAGATAGGATGGAAGGATAAGTGGGTAGTCAGGGGAGGAGAGACAGAGGAGGAGGCAAAGATTTCAGACAGTGGCTAGAGGTATAGATGGATGATCTGACAGAAAGAAAAAGCCATGGATTATCAGAAGGGAGGTGGATGCTCATTCAGAAGTTGAAAGCACAGATGGATGGTCAGATAAAGTGGAGACAGTCAGATGGAAGGGAAATCAGGCATCTCAGACAGAGGGTGGAGGCAAAGACAGATGACCACAAGGAGGGGGAGGTGGCATTTGGGCGCTGACTTGTGTCTCACCTTACTCTGGCTACAGATCCGCCGGGCCCTACAGCAGCTGCTCTTCCCAAGCAAAGCCTTCAGCTGGCCACGGCATGTGGCCATAGCCGTGATTCTGCTCGTCTTGGTTAATGTCCTTGTCATCTATGTACCGACCATCCGGGATATCTTTGGGGTTATCGGTCAGTACCCAAACCCCAGTCCCCATCCAATATGGGCCTTGTACCTCAAACTTAATGGACTCTTATTCCTCCTGCTTATACTTCAGGGTCCACCTCAGCCCCCAGCCTCATCTTCATCCTTCCCAGTGTCTTCTACCTCCGTATTGTACCCTCTGCGATGGAACCCCTCTCTTCTTGGCCCAAGATCCAGGTGAGTTTTTCAGGGGAGGGCTGGGGAAAGGTGGGTCCTCTAAGGATGGAGCACTCTAAGATGGTTAGAGATAGAAGGAACTTTTTTCAAGAGGGACCTGGGAGAAGATAGTGTATTCAGAGAGAAAGGTTGTTAGTCTGAAAGAATGAAGAAGATTCTTAGGAAGAGCTGAGCAAACAGAGCACCAGCCGGATCTGGGAAGACAGAGGGGGCACTCCATTAGGAGCTGGCATAGAGGGAGTGTTCTCCAGATGGAAGGTGCACTATTAGAAGAGAGTCAGGAGAACTTGCAAGGAGGAGGGAGGAGAGTACAAGGAATGGTCTGGATTTAAGGAAAGAGGAACATCAAGGAGAGTCAGAAGTGAATGGGGACTCTCTGGAGGAGCTCTGCTGTGGTGACCCATCCAGTCTCATCTTCTCTCCCTCTTGTCCATAGGCTCTGTGTTTTGGTGTCTTTGGGGTCCTCTTCATGGTGATCAGTCTAGGCTTCATGTTTTTCAACTGGGCCACAGGCCGGAGCCATATGTCTGGACACTGATCGTGCCCTGTTCCAGCAAGACTCCTGTGCGCATGCATCTCTGTGTGTGGAGGAAGATGGGGCCCCTCTACCAGGTCCCTCCTGTCTGGTGTGTGAAGGTGGCTGGTTCCCATTAACATGGCTGTCGGAAGCAGGCGGCCACAGAGACTGCAGAGTGGTCCACTGTCCTCCCCAGGGATGCTGAGCTTGGATCACGGTCCTAATCTCAACTCCACAGGAGCAAGAGGAGGCCAGTTCCTCAGAGAGCCCCTGCCCAGCCCAGTCCTTTTTGCCTCCTCCTGGTAGAATCTGTCAGGATTACACTCAAGTTAAAGGGGAAAATAAAGATGTTACTTGCAACGCTTGCCTCAGCCTTCTGATCTCTTTCTAAAACTTGGTGGAGCTTGCTTAGGTTCAGACAGGGGTAAACTGAGACACTGAGAGTAGTACTGAGCCGACTTTCATATGTTCGCTCAATTTTCCATTCCTTCAGTAACTTGCTACTCAACTCATTGTTTCATTCACTTGCTCATTTCAGAAACATCTATTGAGAGCCTACTAGGTGCCAGGCAGTGTTCTAGGTGCAGGGGTACAGCAGTGAATTAAGCACTCAATTAGCCCTGGAATTGATGTTCTAGCGCCAGAATGGGAGAATTATGGCCCACAGGCCAAATTCAACCCACAGTCTATTTTTGGCCCTTGAACTAAGAATAGTTTGCATATTTCTAATTGACTGAAAAAAATCAAAAGAATAATTTGTGACACTTGAAAATTGTATGAAGACTTCAATTTTCAAATTGAAAAGAGCCCTAAGTTAGCCCTAAGTTCTGAACATGATTAATGCACGTGCTCGCTTTCTTTCTCTCTCTCTCTCTCTCTCTCTCTCTCTCTCTCTCTCTCTCTCTCTCTGTCTCAATAAATAAAATTTCTAGGTTTAAGAGACAATTCTAAAGGATAAGGTCAAGGTCCCAGAGAAAAAAGGAGAAAATACAATGGAGACATTCTTCAAAGAGATGATGAGGAATAACTTTGAACCTAGATTTCTATATCTAGCCAAGATAATCCATATGAAAGCAAAAATTTTTCAGAAAATTCATCACGTACATGCCTTTTCTGAAAAGATTATTATAGTATGTGATTCAGCAAGAAGAAAAAAAATGGATTTAGGAAGAAGGAGGGGGTTCTAATAAGCATTGGTGAGGGGAAAACCAATAAAATTTATTGGAAAGTTTAATTAAATTTTGATTGTAATTTTTTTATTTTATTGATTTTTTACAGAGAGGAAAGGAGAGGGATAGAGAGTTAGAAACATGGATGAGAGACAACCATCAGCCGCCTCCTGCACGCCCCCTACTGGGGATGTGCCCGCAACCAGGATACATGCCCTTGACCGGAATTGAACCTGGGACCTTTCAGTCCGCAGGCCGACGCTCTATCCACTGAGCCAAACCTGTTTCGGCTGATTATAAACTTTAAAAATTAAGATCTTAAACTAAAGTTCCAGGTAATATAAACATGGAAGATGAGGGGAGGAACAGGAAAGAAAAAAGTTCTTGCCCTGACCAGTTTGGCTCAGTGGATGGAGCGTTGGCCTGCAGACTGAAAGGTCCCAGGTTCAATTCCCGTCAAGGGCATGTATCCTAGTTGCGGGCACATCCCCAGTAGAGGGCGTGCAGGAGGCGGCTGATGGATGTCTCTCTCATCGATGTTTCCAGCTCTCTATCCCTCTCCCTTCCTCTCTGTAAAAAATCAATAAAATATATTTACAAAATTAAAAGAAATAGTTCTTGTTTTTATATTGCCCTGGCCAGTGTCCTCAGTGGTTAGAGTGTTGTCCCAAGCACTGAAAGGTTGAAAGTTTGATTCCTGGTCAAGGGCACATACTTGGGTTGCAGGTTCGATCCAGGTGTGTGCTGGAGGCAACCAATTGATGTGTCTCTCTCACATGGATGTTTCTCTCTCTCTCTCTCTCTCTCTCTCTCTCTCTCTCTCTCTCTCTCTCCCCCTCCCTCCTTCCCTTCCACTCTTTCTAAAAAAATTAGTGGAAAAAGTATCCTTGGGTGAGGATTAACAACAAAAAAGAGATGGATATAGATTCTAATTAATGGTAGAATTGTAGAATAGTTAAGAGCACTTACCTTTTAGAGTGTAAACTTGAGAGCCAGGCTGCATGGTTTCAAATCTGGTTTCTCAACTTACTAGCTGTGTAACCTTTTTTAAGTCAAATAACCTTTCTGTGCCTCAGTCTACTCAAGTAGACCAGGGATTACTATAATGATTGGATTACTATAATGATTAAATGAGTTAATATGTGTAACACCTTAGACTAACACCTGTCATGTGATAAGTGCTATGTATATTTTTATCGTTGTTAGTCATGACTTAAAATGTTTACTATTAAAACGTAAAGCCAATAGTTGTTGGCTTCCTTCCCTAAACCCAGGCCTGCAGGTGCCACAGAAGAGGTGAGGTGGTGTTTGGATTTCAGGACTCTTTCTAGCAAGAAAACTTGATGGTTTGGTCCTTGTTGGGGGGCGAGATGGCTTAGAGTGGGAAAGGTTGGAGGCCACAAATAGAGAATTAGCTGAGGTGAGGCTTTCTAATCGTATCCAGAAAAGCTCCGATTTTTGGGAAGGCTCGTTAACCTGTCCTGTAAACACCACAGAGCCAGTCTGAGGTGGTATAGTCACATCAAGGCACAGCGGGGTTGCAAAGCTCATAGAAAAGTTCAGCCTGGTTGGCTAGTCACTAGGCATTCCTTCCCCAGCCCTCCATCCTCGGGGTAGGCAATGACAATGAATAATTCCCCACCCTTAAGGGTGCTTATCCTGTTGGGTGTTGCTCACAGACAATATTCGGCAAAGCAAGCCAGAAACTTCATTCTTGGCCAAAGAATGGAGAAGGATACTTGAATGCCTAATGATTATTTCTCCTTGATTCTGTGAAATTAGGAAAGTATTAACTGGTGGTGGTGGTGGTGGTGGTGGTGGTGGTAGGTGGGTGGGTAAGGGTGGGGATTCCCAAGGAAGGGTGTGAGGCAAGATAGAAAGAAGTTCAAGAAAGATCCTGGCAAGTGTAGTGAGGAAGTAGGAACCCACATCCTCTGACTGGAGCCCCCACCTCTGGGCTTGATCAAAGGGAAACAGTTAATGGCAGGAAACTCCTGTGGTGGTCATTGAAGTCACAACAAGGCCCCCTCCCAACCAGAAGGTGGAGTCAGAATTTGGCGCCACAGAGCTTGGAGACAACCCTCCCCTTAGAAACAGAATTCCGAGAAGTAACTGACCACAGAGCACCTAACTTGTGGTTTGGCCTCTGTCCACTTGAATGCATACTTCTTGCTTCTTTCACAGCGGTGCCCACACCCTGGCCTCTTTCTTTTTCTCTATCTGAATAAACTTGCTTTGTTCTCACTTCAGTTCTTCCTTGACATTTTTTCCTGGGTGAGTCAAGGACTTGGAGGTCCCCTGACACTCAAAAGATCCCCCACTGTGCAGGAATAGGGCCAGCCCCGCCCCCCCCACCCCCGCTCCCATTCCCTTTCAGAAGCTGTCCATAACAGGTGGAGGGATTGGGGATTTCCAAGGGAGCATGTACAGTTCCCAAACATGTTTGGAACATGTCTAGCTACGAGTATACATAACAGGTCTCATTTTAATGTTAGATCTCCACCTCTGGATGTAATTTTTAGTATACTAATGAAGAAAAGTTTCTCCAACCTTGGCTTGGGAAGGGGTTTCGGGTGCCATCTTGGATTTTTCCAATGCAAACAGATTTCTTGAGGGTGGTCCTGGGATTTCTCTTTTGATTCATGTGAGCAGGCTTTGCTAGCCCTGGAATTTATGCCTTTTTTTTTTTTTTACTAGTTCAGCCTGCTTTTTGTCAGGGGATATGTTGGAGAGAATACAAGAAATTCAGAAGTTTAAAGATTAACTAATGATGTGGTGGCACAACCTGGCGACATGAAGAAGAATTTTTGTGCATTGCTAAGCAAGAATCTGCTTTAATCATTCAACATTGCAAATGCTTTTTAAATTTAAAGTTCTTTTTGTCCCCAAGGTGAGTACTAGACCTAATTTAAAAGTTCTTTCTATTGCAATTCTGATAGTTGCTTTACTTTGAACCTTACTGGATATTTAGACAGCTACAAACCACTCACTTTGATATGTATGTACATCTTTTTTTAAAAAAAAATAAATTTTATTGACTTTTTTACAGAGAAGAAGGGAGAGGGATAGAGAGAAACATCAATGAGAGAGAGACAACTCCTGCAGGCCCCCTGCTGGGGATGTGCCCGTAACCAAGATACATGCCCTTGACCAGAAACGAACCTGGAACCTTTGTCTTCAGGCCGACACTCTATCCACTGAGCCAAACCAGTTTGGGCTGTATGTACATCTTTTTAAAAGCTAAATAAGTCTCTTGCCAGTCCATAACCCATGAATGACTTTCTTGTTTTGTTTTTGTTACAGAGAGGAAGGGAGAGGGATAGAGAGTTAGAAACATCGATGAGAGAGAAACATCGATCAGCTGCCTCCTGCATGCCCCCTACTGGGAATGTGCCCGCAACCAAGGTTAGTTCCTCTGACGGGAATCGAACCTGGGAACTTTCAGCCCACAGGCTGACACTCTATCCACTGAGCCAAACCGGTTTTGGCCCATGAATGACTTTCTTAAGAACCGTCGACTTGCCAAGACCGGTTTGGCTCAGTGGATAGAGCGTCGGCCTGCGGACTGAAGGGTCCCGGGTTCGACTCTGGTCGGGGGCATGTGCCTTGCTTGTGGACACATCTCCAGTGGGGGGTGTGCAAGAGGCGGCTGATCGATGTCTCTCTCTCATCGATGTTTCTGACTTTCTATCCCTCTCCCTTTCTTTCTGTGAAAAATCAATAAAAATATATTAAAAAAAAAGAACCTTGGACTCATCTCTTTGAAATATAATGCCAAGGAAGTTAAGCACTCCATCACTCTCTCACCTGGGAGTTTAAGCTGGCTCTAAGCTATAAATAGTTCACTTTCATATAGTTTAATTTTTCTTTCAGATTAAGGCAATTAGCTAGCACAGCTGACTACTACAATTAACAGGTGAATTTAGGTCTTGCCTGGGAGTATTTGGTTCTCACACTTGTATGTTGCTATAAAGACAGGCCAGTGAGCTCCTTCCACCATTTTTGGAATGTATGAAACATTAAAGTGTGGTGTCTGGTTTCCAAAACAGCTGCCTCAGGGGCCAGATGATGCAATCTAGAAATATGGGGTAATTAATATCTGTTGGGTACATTTTGACCATTAAGAAAAGAAACTGGGAACAAGCCAGGCAAATTCTCCCTTCTTCCTCACTCTCACACACTATCCTGTGCATGGTTTCTTTGTATCATTTGTTTGAAGGTAGAAAAATGTTTTTATTGATTTTTAGAGAGAGAGGAAGGGAGAAGACTAGGGAAATAAAAACATCAATGAGAAACATTGATCAGCTGACTCCTGCACACCCCTTACTGGGGATTGAGCTGCAACCTGGGTAAATGCCCTGACTGGGAATTGAACCATGACCTCCTAGTGGACACTCAATCACTGAGCCACGATGGCCGGGTAAGGATAATTTTTAAAAATATATATATTTTATTGATTTTTTACAGAGAGGAAGGGAGAGGGATAGAGAGTCAGAAACATCGATCAGAGAGAAACATCGATCAGCCGCCTCCTGCACGCCCCACACTGGAGATGTGCCCGCAAGCAAGGTACACACCCCCGACCGGAATCGAACCTGGGAACCTTCAGTCCACAGGCCGACGCTCTATCCACTGAGCCAAACCGGTCTCCGCAAGGATAATTTTTTAACAGTACAGGAAAACAAGAAAAGGTGCTGGTGAGCTACCAGAAATACTGAGGCACTCCTGGGAGACAGAAAGGTGGAATTAAATTAATAGAGAAATACAGATGACAAAATTGCAGTTAAAATCACCAGAGGCAAGAGCTGTTCTTTGTAACAGTCTTTTTAAAAAACTCCAACCTCAGAATGAAAAAAGAGAAAGAGCCGAAACCGGTTTGGCTCAGTGGATAGAGCATCGGCCTGGGGACTGAAAGGTCCCGGGTTCGATTCCCGTCAAGGGCATGTGCCTTGATTGCAGGCACATCCCCAGTAGGGGGCATGCAGGAGGCAGCTGACTGATGTTTCTAGCTCTCTATCCCTCTCCCTTCCTCTCTGTAAAAAATCAATAAAATATAAAAACAAGAGAAAGAGGGAATACTACGCTGCTGTAAAAAGGAAGGAAATCCTGCCATTCGCAACAGCATGGATGCACCTGGAGAGCATTATGCTAAGCGAAATAAGCCAGTCAGAGAAAGATAAATACCACATGATCTCACTTGTTTGTGGAATATGATGAACAACATAAACTGATGAATAAAAACAGATCCAGAGACAGAGAAGCATCCACCAGACGATCAAACCTTAGAGGAAAGGTAGGAGAAGTTGGGGGTAAGGGGGAGAGATCAACCAAAGGACTTCTACGCATGCAAATAAGCCTAACCAGTGGACACAGATACCAGGGTGGTGGTGGTGAGGGTATGAACTGGGAGGTGTGGGCGGTAATTGGGGGATAAGGACACATATATAATACCTTCATCAATAAAGAATAAAAAAAAGAAAAAGGAGAAAGAGCAGGGCCTTAGGTAAGTTATTGGGTGGAGGGGGGCAAAAAGGGGGAAATCAGAGACAGCTGTAATACTGTCAACAATAAAATAAAACAAAACAAAATAAAATAATTTTTAGAAAGTTAATTTGTAGATTCTCCTCCAGCACCTCATAGATTGGCTTGAAGCTGTCACTTTCACCTCTATAATGAAACTCCAAGAATTGTTCTTTAACAAAAGTGAATAATCTGCCGAGACCCATTTGGCTCGGTGGATAGAGCGTCAGCCTTCAGACTGAAAGGTCCCAGGTTCGATTCCGGTCAAGGGCATGTACCTTGGTTGCAGACACATCCCCAGTGGGGGGCGTGCAGGAGGCAGCTGATGAATGTCTCTCTCTCATAGATGTTTCTGACTTTCTATCCCTCTCCCTTCCTCTGTAAAAAATCAATAAAATATATAAAAAAGTGAATAATCTATCTGCCCAACCTTCTGCATAATAACCATGAACATTAAAACATTTGATCATGTAATAGGCCTCAAATACAGCCCTGAGAACCCCGTTAAATGTAGAAAAATGTAAGGAACATTTTCTAAACACAATATAATCAAACTAAAACAACTTTTTATACTAGGATGTTTTATAAAACATCCTTAAAGTCTATCTGTAGATGGCTGCTTGAGCCAACTTGTCTACTTCCCCAGCGATCTACTGAAATGACGGAAGAATGAATAAAGTACAGGTGTTCTTTGACTTATAATGGGGCTATTCCCCAGTAAACCCATCATAAGTGGAAAACTCAATACTGAACATTATAGCATAGCATAGCCTACCTCAAACTTGCTCAGAGAATTTTCATTAGCCTCCAGTTGGGCAAAATCATCTAACATGAAACCTATTTTATAATAAAGTTTTGACTATCATATAATTTATGTGTAAACACAAAACACAATTAAAAAACATCCTGAAAACACAGTGCAAGAATATCAGTGGTTTACCCTCATGATGGTGTGGCTGATGAAGCTGCGGCTCATCACCACTGTCCAGTATCACAAGAGAGCACTGTATCAAATATTACTAGCCTGGGAAAACATCAAAATTCAATGTACGGTTTCCATGGAATGCATATTGCTTTTGCACTATTGTATATTTGAAAACTTGTAAGTTGAACCATCATTAGCGGGGAACCCATCTGTATTGGAGAATAAGAAATTTTGAAGAATTTCTTAAAAAAAGAAAGAAGTTCAGATAAGATATAAAAGGGTGTAGGGAACCAGAAGCCAAAATAAGCAGGAGGAATCAACTAAGAAGATAAGAGTATATCCAGAGAAACTCAAAGCAGAGCATAAATAGATGGAAAAAGCAAGAACTAACCCCAAAACTACAGGGCTGGTTGGGCCTACAGCACTCTTACACCAGCAGGTGGCACTCTAATAACCTTTTATGACTGAATTTCCTACCTACCACCTAGACATACTACGACAGGTGTGGGTAATGCTAAGAAAGGACCACATCAGGGTCTGAGGTACCCTCAACCCATCACAATAATAATGGAGAGAAGCATATTTGTAGAGAGGGAACTCCTTCAGCCTAACTGTTCCCTGGTTAAAGAAAAGAGGATGGTCAGCGTGTCTGACCCCCTTATATAGTGTCTGAACCAGGTCCCATACAATGATACCTTGATTCATACATTTTGTGAATATCATATTCATATAAAACTACAAAACACATCATATGTTGTCCAAAGCACCATTGGCTTATGTCATTGGTGCAAAAACAATGTTCCCATAAGCACATGTTTCCCTAAGAAAGAATAAATCTTAATAGAGCCAACAGAGTGAACTGAACTGGACTAAATCAAGACAATATTATGGAGCTGGTGTAGTTTTCTCATTGTCTCCCAGTTTCCTTTCTTCCTCTGTCCCCAACTAGTACTTTCCTGATTTTTAAAGTCGAGTGTTCCATCAAGTAGAAAAGTTATGATGACTGTGGTTCTCATACGTGGTTGGTTGGCTGACTTTCAGGGTAAAGATCATACATCCCTAGCAGTGCCTCTCAAGCCCTCTGTCTCTAATGGAGAAACAGATCTGTTTTCTCTAACAGTTCCTTCAGGTGTCAATGGGATAGTAGGGGCTGAGCACTTCTCTGATCCTCAGGTCCCCACCACCCTTATAGGTTCTTGTGAGAAATAGAGACTAACACCAGAAACTGAACTGAACAAAAAATGTGCAAACTGTGGATGCAACCAATAATAAAACATTAGACAAAACACAAAAATATCTTCCAAATGGAGATATAGCCCAGGTTCTTGGATGGAAAGACTTGGCAATGTAAATATGTCATTATCCCCCCAAACTGATCCATCAACTCAAAGGAATTCCAATCAGAATCCCAATAGAGTTTTTTAAAAAATCATGGAGCTTGACCAGCAGATTCTAAAATGTATGTTATGGGTGGATAAAAAGCCGTGGTATATTTACACAGTGGAATACTATCCGGCCATAAAAAAGGAAATGTTACCTTTTGCAACAGCATGGATGTATCCAGAGAGCATTATTCGAAGTGAAATAAGCCAGTCAGAGAAAGACAAGTACCATATGATTTCACTCATATGTGGAATCTAAAGAACAAAATGAAAAAACAAGCAAAATAGTGTCAGACTCTTAGAGAACAGACTGACAGGTGTCAGAGAGGAGGGGGCTGGAGGAATAGATGGAAAAGATGAAGGAATTAAGTGGAGTAAAACACACCTTTCATAGACATACTAAACAACAGCATGGTGATCACCAGAGGGGAAGGATGTGGGTGGGGGGAGGTAGAAGAGTGTATAGAGGGGATAAATGGTGATAGAAGGGGACATGACTTGGATGGTGAACACACAATACAATACAAAGATGATGTACTATAGAATTATGTATCTGAAACTATACTTTTATTGACCAATGCCATCCCAATAGACTCAATAAAAGAAAATGTACATGGAGAGGCAAAGGGCCTAAAGAAGGACGGAGTGGGATAACTTTCTTCCCGGATAATCAGTCAATTATGGAGCTGCAGTCCCTGACATAGGGTCATGCTGAGACAGAAGAAAAAGCAGAGAAACAGACCCCCACACAGGAACTCTTTACATATGGCCGCCGGAGTCGTGGGGACTAAAGGACCCATGCACCATCAACTTTCTCCTTTAAGATGACTACAGAAACCTAGTCTCTCATCCTACCTGTCTTTACTATAGAGCTCTGCACACAGACAAAGCCTCCTAAGTGCCTTGTAATAAATGGATTGACTTAGAAACTCTACCATCCTTCCACTTGCCTAACCTCATAGAGAGGTCTCCTGTCTGACGCTTAAAATCTATTTAAATACTCCTTTTGCCGAAACCAGTTTGGCTCAGTGGATATAGCATTGGCCTGCGGACTGAAAGGTCCCGGGTTCGATTCTGGTCAAGGGCATGTATCCTGGGTGTGGGCACATCCCCAGTAGGGGGCGTGCAGGAGGTGGCTGATCGATGTCTCTCTCTCATCGATGTTTCTAACTCTCTATCCCTCTCTCTCCCTTCCTCTCTGTAAAAAAATTAATAAAATATATTTAAAAAATAAATAAATACTCCTTTAGCCAAGGTTTTCAACTTTGGCACCACTGACATTCTGGGTCAAATAATTCTTTGAGGGGGTTGCTATTCTATGCATTGTAAGATGTTTGACAGCATCTACCGACTAGATGGTAGTAACTTCACTCACCTCCAGACTCAGATAAAGAACAGACTGACAGGTGTCAGAGGGAGGGGGTGGTTGAATGTTGTCTCAGGCGTGCGCGTAAGATCCACACTGCTTTCCCCCCTGCCATTCTCCTTGTGACTGATTTTATTTTTTTATTGCCCTTGTGGCAGATTTTAGAATGTTCACAAATAACCTATAACCTAGCCCCCACTTCTCCCAGAGGACTGCACCATCTCACCTTTATGGTCAGACAGCCATTTGATGATCCAGTTCATGCTTAGCCGCACTCTCTTTCTGCCAGGCCACCTGTGTGGCTGCTTTGTGTCCTTGGGTCCTGACATGAGGGTGTTGATAATGTGGAGGAGAGCCCCACATCTGGGCTGGGAGGAGCAGACTTCTAGGACTGAGTCCTTAACTTATGGGCACTGAGTTAACTCTGGTTAGTGTCAGGATTGAATTGAATTGTGGAACGTACAGATGATGATCTTTTAGAGAATAGATTAGTGCAACAGATGGCAAACTCATTCGTCAAAGGAGCCAATATCAACAGTACGATTGAAATTTCATTTGAGAGCAGAAAACCCGACTTCTGCGCATGGGCCACGAAGTTTCAATCGCACTGTACGAGCGCGCCCTCACGTGGTATTTTGTGGAAGAGCCACACTCAAGAAGCCAAAGAGTCACACGTGGCTCACAAGCCGCAGTTTGCCAACCACTGGGTCAGTGTGAGGGAAAAGCCATAGTGTTCTGACTGTGGTAGTAGCGTGACGCTAAAGAAGAAACACTGGAGTATTTGCCCAGACACCAGGGATGCCTCCCCCATCCACCCTACCTCTGGTCAGGCCTGGCCCAGCGGAGAAATAGGTCTCACGGTCACCATTTCCCAAGAAACTGTCTCAGAGAAAAATAATGAGGCCTCCTTTCACCTTCTCTACAGGACTCAGAGCAGGGAGTCACCTGGTAGACACACACAGGGACCATGTACAAGGGCTCTCCAAGCCACAGGTTGTAACTCATGAAGAGATCAATGGAATGCAGTATGTCACTGAAGCAGGATTTCATGTCTTCAATGAATTACAATGGAATGAAATAAGGTATTGAGAACAGAATAAAAAATACCAGGCTGCATCGCATGTGCAAAGGGTCAGTATGGTTTCATGGAGCATTTGGCTTTGAGTCCCTGCAAAATGTGTTCCGTATTGTGGGTCTGGGTGAAGAAAGCTCAGAAAGATTCTCTTGTGATGCATGTACTGCTCTTTCCCAGAGGTCCCTGCATTTTCCATTTCTCTGCTAGGAATAGGGTTAGCTGTAGACCCAGCCTAAAAATGATTGAAACACAAACGAAACAGACAGGAGGGTGTAAATAGTCATTTAGGATGTCATCAGAAGAGCATATACATCCACATGGGCATCAGGCTTAGTGGGCGAGAAGGCTAATGGAGGGGGTAAACTTGGAGCCATGTACAGGGTAGTTTCTGTGTTTGGGAAAAAGTTTAATCTCCTGACAACTCAAAATCTGGACCGGCCTCATGGAGCAGGGGGAGGAGGAAAGCATTATCTCCCTTGGGACCAAAGACAAGTTCTTCCCTCTCATGACTGCAAAGTGTTTTCAAGTCGTCCTTTCCTGCCCTTGTCTCCCTTGCTGGGCACTCAGTCAGTGGGTCCATCTTCCCAGGGGGGAAGAGAAATGAAATCTTTCAGGATGTGTTTTGGGGATTCTCTTCTGTTTTCACATGGACAAGAATGCATCCATGAATATTGAATTTGAGGAACACAGCGCTATATTAGGGTAAAAGAGAATTTGTTTCTGCTGAGGCTGGGATGGACCAGCATTCTCAGTGACACAGGCAGGGCTCTCCTCTCACTGCTGAGAGACTTTTTGGGGAACTGAGCCCTGGATAAACTGACCCCTCACACCGTCCTTCCTGGCATGCTCTCCTTTTGATGCCTGTGATAGCATACACTGGGTCATGGATCTTCCTTGCCAGGCACTCTCCCACACACCCTGTGCATCTGCGTCTTCCCCTGCCCACACTATCACCAGGACACTGCCTCTCCCTCTCTCCATGTTCTGCCCCGGAGGTCCCTGTCATGGGAAAATGATTCCACATCTCCCCTGAGTTCTGGGACAGAGTCCAGAGCACCTTTGCCTCAGCCCACACCTTGCACAATAGAACCTCCTAGCTCCTGAGCCTGAGATCTGACAGTTAGTGAAGACAAGGGTTTCAACACGGAAAAACTGGAAATATCTCCCAGGAGAATGTCAAGGTCAGGTGGGCAAAGATATTTGTGTTTTGTTCCCTAACATTTCCTCAGCACCATGGACAGCGCCCAGTACCCAGTACAGGGCTCTTAAGTGTTTATTGAACAAATGAAATCTTTGATGCAGCAATTCCACTACTAAGTCTCTGTGCAAATGAACCACTCACACAAGTGTACAGGACTTGTGCACAAGAAGAAGAGGAGCATCCAACTGAGAAAAACTTTTGTTTATTAACTAACAGTAACTGACACAGGGTAAATGAGTAATCGGGGTTTGCAACACAGAAGAACAGGGAACAGAACGAGAGTAGCATACCTAGGACACTTAGTAGAGAAAGCAAATTGAAGATGCTTATAGTGAAACCGTTAGTGTGTGTGTGTGTGTGTGTGTGTGTGTATGTGTGTGTATGTGTGTGTGTGTGTGTGTGTGTGTGTGTGCGTGCGTGCGTGCGTACTTGGATGTGTTGGTACAAATGCAGAGAAAAGCATCTGGAGTCCAATTCCTGCCAGTGGTGTTTCCCAAGGTATGTGCATGGAGACATGGAGAGAAACATGCATTAAGTACAGGTATTATTACATCATATAAAACTAATATGTAACAGAACATGTGTCCACATTAAGAAGCAAATTTTAGCTACTGCAAACTGATTAAGTGCTGCACCCCTGATGGCCAGTTGTTCACAGTTGTGCCCATGGTCATGAACGGCCACCATGTTGTTCTTCTTTTCATGGGCACGTGGCACATCCCTGCGGTGGAGACAGGAGGGAGAAGGAAAATAAGTGGCAGGGGGCTCCCCTTGCCTGATCATTAATACCCATCCTCTCATCTGACTGCGGGACCCTGAGCACTCAGATTCCTCCCCACATCATGCTGTGCACGCACCGCCCACCGCTCCTTAAAGCGAATCTTCTGCTCATGCCACAGGGACTCTCACCTGTTGTAGGAGTTCCTAGGCTAGAGGCAGCTGAGGCCTATAGCTCGGGAGCTGACCAGAGGGGAATCCCAGGGCATTCTGGGTAGGGGATCCCTGGCTACACAGAGCAGGGAGTAGATAAGGGAGGGAGCCTGATCATTTAGTCCAAGGGTCTTGGCAAAGGAACGATTTGGGGAAGGAATGACAAGGTGCGACTATGAGGACAGTGTGTTTTGCAGCGGTGTGGGCTGGAAGGAGAAGCCACTTACCTTCTTACTCATCTTCCTCTGGGTCACTGACCTCTTCATACACAACGTGGTTCTTTCTTTCCCTCAGTCTGCCAACCCAGACATTATTCTCTTCGTCCCCGGATCCTGGGAGCTCCAGCACTTGGGCAGCAGGTGGAAAAGAATCTGGGACATTCGGGGTGAAAGTAACTTTCTTGAAATGAGGAGAGCTGGAGGAGCAGCTTCCTCCTAGGCAGAAATCCCAGCAGAGGGCAGTGTTCCTCTTCTGATCCCTCCAGCCACAGAGCCAGCAGGGAGGGAACCGTATCTGAGTCTCTATCACCTGGCTCACACTTTCTGACCCACCCTGGTGATCCTCTGAGACTCTGGCTCTCCCCACTTGCAGGCTCATCCAAGCCATTTCCAGTTGCTTTTCCATACAAATGGCCTCTCCTGCCTCAAGCTTTGGATTTTAGTAAAATCTCTCAAACAAGGAGCAACTGCCTTCAGTGTTCCCTGAATATCTAAATAAGTAGACCCAGGCCTGGCACTAATGGCACACCACCTCAGATCAGAGTTTGGCCTCTTCTGGGCATCTCCATACCCAACACTAGAAGCAGCCATCTGTAGACCGCTTTGTCACTCATGCAGAGTGGCCCCAGGCAGGGTGCCGGCAGTGGTGATTTTGTACTACACAGGTGACTCCAGAGCCATTGCTCCCATTGGTCACCTTTGATCATGCCAGATTACAACGCTACCAAGAGTGACACACTCAAAAGACAGACTCAGTGAGCATCAAGGCCCCACAGAAGTAAATCCTGCTCCATATAGGGTAGGCTCCTGTCCAGCAGCTCTTATGATGCTGTGAAGGCTGATCCTTGAAAGCTATTGGCCTGAGGGGCAGTCCCTCCCAGTGATTCCATCATCAACCAATGCTAAACTAGAAAAGCATAGTGCAGAAGAGGAAGATGGTGACTGGCAAGAAGGCAGGAAGGAGAGAGTGTGAGAGAGTGAGGGAGTGAAGAAGTGTGTTTATGTGTGTGGTCTGTGTTGTGTGGTGGTATGTGTGTATGTGTGTGAGCTAGGGATAGTTAGATCATGCAGGACTTTCAGGGGCAGGTGGATGGGACAGTCTTAGACTGTGAGATCCCACTGCCACTGCAAACACTCCAGTGCGGCCAGTGCTGGCATAGAAACCATGCCATCTTGAAGGGCAGATCTGCTGCAATTAGGATCCTAGCCTCACTACCACCCAGACTGGCCTCAGATGCAAACTGAGACCCTATAGCCACAGGTCTTTATCTGTGACCACAGCTACAGATCCACGGACACTGAGAATCTAGGCATCCTGACTGCAGATTTCTGTGAGTTACAGAGTGCATCCCCTTCCCTGCCAACCTGCTGCAGCGGCATATGGCTTGCTCTACCCACAGAATGCAAGCAGGCTTACTGCCGACAGAGGGTTGCTGTGCAACCTGGTGTCTCGAGCAGGCCAGGGAGCCTGATTCTCTGTGTATGAGGCTGTACTGAGCACCAGTGACTTTGACTCTTGGCCCGTGCACGCAGGGAGTCTGTTTCTCGTCATGCATGCACATGCGAATCCTGATTCTCAGTGCATCCACACTGAGTGTCAGTAACTCTGATTGTAGATGTGCTCATGCACAAGAACCCCAATTCTTAGCATGTGCAGGAGGCTGCACTAGTGCTAGAGACTCCTATTTTGATTCTTGGTGCATGCACATGGGGACCCTGATTCCTGGAGCATGCCTGGGGACTCTGATTTTTGGCACATGACCACAGGGACCAGTGGTTCTCAATCTTCCTAATGCCGCAACCCTTTAATACAGTTCTTCATGTTGTGGTGATCCCCAACCATAAAATTATTTTTGTCACTACTTCATAACTATAATTTGCTACTGTTATGAATCTTAATGTAAATATCTGTGTTTTCTGATGGTCTTAGGAGACCCTGCTAGCTGTTCGCGACCCACAGGTTGAGAACCACTGACAGGGACTCTGTTTCTCAGTGCACGCATGTGGAGACCCTGATTCTAGGTGTGCGCATGAGGCTGCACTGAATGCTGGGGACTCTTTGATTCTTGGTGCACATAACTCCCTCTGATCCATGGCAGCCACATATCTTGATGTTTGAGCTCTTCAGTGATGCTCAGGTGCCATGATGCAAACACTGCACACAGCTCCAGCCCATGAAACTCAGTGCTTGGATCTTCTGGTGATAACTAGAATGGGGAGAAAAAAAAACAAACCCAAACAAAACAAAAACAAAAACAAAAAAACAATCCCCAGAGGAAAGAAAGAGGAATAGCCAAGAAAGGAACTAAATGAAATGAAGGCATGAAATATGTCCGAAAAAGAATTCAGAGTAATGGCCATGCAGTTCATATACTGAATGAACAAGGAAATCAACAACCTATGCAAAAATCAGGAAGAAATCAAAAGTGATATAGCTACAGTCAAAAACGCTATGGGAGGTTTCAACAGCAGACTAGAAGAAGCAGATGAGTGAATTATTGAGTTACAAGATAAGGTAGAGAAACAAGCGCAATCTGAACAGCAACTGGAGAAAAAAATTAAAAAGGAGGAGGAGAGCTTAAGTAAGCTTTGGGACAACATGAAACGAAGTAACATATGTATAATAGGGCTACAAGAAGGATAAGAGGAGCAGCAACGATTAGAAAATCTATTTGAAGAAATAATGATAGAAAATTTCCCTGATATGGGGAAGAAAATAGTCACAGAAGTACAGAGTCCCAAACAAGATCAATCTCAAAATATCCACACCAAGACACATCATAATTACAATGGAAAATGTTAATAACAAAGAGAGAATCTTAAAGGCTGCAAGAGAGAGACAGAGAGTTACATACAAAGGATCCCCCATCAGATTATTAAATGATTTTTCAACAGAAACACATCAGGCTAGAAGGGAATGAAATGAAGTATACAAAGAGATGTAAAGCAAAGGACTGAATCCATGAATATTCAGGACTACCAATCAAAATTGAAGGGGAAATCAGGAGCTTTGCAGACAAAAAACGGCTAAGGAAATTTATCACCACCAAACCAGCAATGCAAGAAGTGCTAAAAGGAATACAGTAAAAAGAATAAATAAAAAGGTAAGAAAAATAGATATGACTACAAACAAGTACCTTTTAGTAATAATTTTAAATGTAAACAGACTAAATGCTCCAATCAAAAGACATTAAGTGGCTGAATGGATAAAAAAAAAAACACACATGACCCATATATATGCTGTCTACAAGAGACCCACCTCAGAACAAAGAACTCACACAGATCGAAAGTGAAGGGATGGAAAAATATCCTTCAGGTAAATGGAAATAAAAAAAAGCTGGGGTAGCAATATTTATATCTGACAAAATAGACCTCAAAGTGAAGGCCATAACAATAGATAAGAATGGCCACTTTGCCAGTGGATAGAGTGTCAGCTTGCGGACTGAAAGGTCCCAGGTTCAATTCCGGTTGGGGGCATGTACCTTGCTTGCAGGCACATCTCCACTGTGGGGCGTGCAGGAGGCGGCTGATCGATGTCTCCCTCTCTCATCGATGTTTCTGACTTTCTATCTCTCTCCCTTCCTCTCTGTAAAAAATCAATAACATATACATATATATATATATGTGTGTGTGTATATATATATATATATATATATATATATATATATATATATATATATATATATATTGACAAGTGCTGGTGAGGATGTGGAGAAAAAGGAACCTTTGTGCACTGCTGGTGGGAATGCAAACTGATGCAGTCACTGTGGAGAACAATATGAAGTTTCCTGAATAAACTAAAAATGGATCTCCCATTTGATCAGTGATCCTACTTCTAGGAATATAACCCAAGAAATTAGAAACACCAACATAAAGGATATATGCACCCCTATGTTCGTAGCAGCACCATTTACAACAGCTAAGATTTGGAAACAGCCTAAATGCCCATCAGCAGATGAGTGGATTAGAAAACTGTGGTACGTATACACAATGGAATACTATGCTGTCATAAAAAAGAAGTAATGTCTACCATTTGCAACAACATGGATGGAAATGGAGAGCATTATACTAAGGGAAATAAGTCAGAGAAAGATAAATATCACGTGATCTCACTCATTTGTGGAATATAAAGAATATCACAAATTGATGAACAAATATAGATACAGAGACAAAGAAGCATTGAATCAAAGAAACTGTCAAACTACAACCAAAGGATTTGTATGCATGCATGTAAGCAAAACCAATGGACACAATGGAATCTAAAAATAAAACTGAATGAACAAGAACAGAAACAGATTAATAGATACAGAGAACATTTTGATAGTTGCCAGATGTTTGCAGGGATGGGTGAAAAGGGTAAAGGGATGTAGAAGTACAAATCAGCCATAGATCATGCACACAGAAAACATACAGGTGAAGGCATGTGATGGTGGGAGAGGAGTGGAGGGAGGCAAAGGGGATGAAATGGGGGACATCTGTAATACTCTCAACAATAAAATAAATTAGAAGTAAAATAAAATGGCTTACAAGTGGCAAAAGAAGGACACCCTGATAATCTTTTCTGAGCAGCTGGACCTCAAAGAAGTTAATCTTCAGGCCCTTCCTGTTACTAACCATGATTCCCGGTGTCCGGAGCTTCATCAGAATCATGTTCATGAGCTTCTGTGTCCTGATTATTTGGATGCATGGAGTCTGGGACGGTGTTGAGACCTAGGAGAAGCAAAATAGAAGCTTAAGAGACAACCTGAGAGGAGGGTGGATGCAGGGAGGCAGCAGGGACAGGAAAGGTCACGAGGTGGAGGGCTGGAACAAGGGCCACTGGGAGTGAAAATGCAGGGTCCAGGTCTGAGCATCTCTGTGGCCACTCCTGACCTTGAGCTCTGTTCGAGATCCAATAGAGCAGAAGGTTCTGAAGCTGCCCAGGGATTTCTCCCTGCACAAATGAAATGGGATAAATTTGCTGAGCCTAAGAAGCCATGTAAAGGCAAAGAGGGGCCAGCCAGCATGACTCAGTGGTTGAGCATCAACCTATGAACCACTAAGTCACAGTTTGATTCCTGGTCTGGGTACATGCTAGGGTTGTGGGCTAGAGTGTGGGGTGTGCAGGAGGTAGCTGACCAGTAATTCTCCTTCATCATTGATGCTTCTATCTCTCTACCCATCTCCCATTCTCTCAGAAATCAATAAAAATATATTTTAAAAAACAACCCAATCAAAAAAGTGGGCAACTGACCTAAATAGATACTTTTCGAAAGAAGACGGAAGGAAGGCCAAGAGACATATGAAAACACGCTCAAAAAGTCACTAATCATCCGTGAGATGCAAATCAAAACAATAATGCGATACCAGCTTACACCTGTCAGAAAGGCAATCATCAACGAATTAACAAACAACAAGTGTTGGCAAGGATGCGGAGAAAAAGGAACCCTCGTGCACTGCTGGTGGGAATGCAGACTGGTGCAGCTGCTGTGGAAAACAGTATGGAGTTTCCTCAGAAAACTAAAAATGGAACTCCTATTTGACCCAGTGTTCCCACTTCTAGGACTATATCTCAAGAAACTAGAAACACGAATCAGAAAGGATATATGCACCCCATGTTCATAGCAGCACAATTCACCATAGCTAAGATTTGGAAACAGCCCAAGTGCCCAGCAGATGAGTGGATTAGAAAACTGTGGTACATCTACACAATGGAATACTATGCTGCAGTAAAAAAGAAAGAATTCTTTACCATTTGCAACAACATGGATGGAGCTGGAGAGCATTATGTTAAGTGAAATAAGACAGAAGATAAAGATAAATATCACATGATCTCACTCATTTGTGGAATATAACGAACAACATAAACTGATGAACAAAAACAGATCCAGAGACAGAGAAGCATCGATCAGAACAACAGGGGGGTAAGGGCATGAATAATGATTGGCGGGTAATGAGGGAATAAGGACACATATGTAATACCTTAATCAATGAACAAATTAAAAAAGACAAAAAAAAAAGGAAAAGAGGAAGGGTATCGTGTTCCCAGACCTGTCTAAACCCAGAAGTTCCTGTTACCTTGCCCAACCAGGAAATCATAGTTTCTCTTCATGTAGACACAGATTCTTCGGCCAAAACTTCCCAGTTTTGCACACTCTTCCTCAAAGAAGTACTTGCGAATCCCATCGAAATTCTAGGAAAAGAAGAAATAAATGAGTCCCTGCAGCCGCTCAGGTGAATATGTTTGCCCTTTAGCTGCCCTCTTCCTGCGCTGCAGAACTTGTGTTGGACCTGGAACCTGGAGCTAAGAGTTCCTGCTGGTTGGTGTCACAGGGAAGTGAGAGAACAAGGGTAACCAGGCTCAGCCTCTCCCCTGCAGCAGCAGGTGTTTTATGCTGCTGGTGGGCTCTCCTCACCTTCCAGAATGGACTGAGAGTCACCAAGTGCAGCCAAGGTCACAGGCCTTGGTTTCCCCAGGATGCTAGGCAAGTTCTGCATGAAGGTGGGAAGTTCCTGAGGCTCGGGGTGTCCCCTCTCCCCGGATCGCTGCTCCCTGTCCTTACTGCTTCTGACCTCAGGCCTCAGAAATGTAGTCACCCTGCCCCGTTCCCAGTCACTTCTTGATACACCCAGTCTCCTCACCTCCCATGACTCCTCTGAATCCTGGGAGTCCTCGATGGGGTTGTTATCCAAGAAGCTGTCTGTGCTCATGTCTCTGGGTGTGCTGTGATCTAGAAGGGATACAATGGAGTCTCTGAGGTCACTCAGCCCAAGGTCTGGCGAGGATGAGGAGAAAAGGGAACCCTACTGCATAGCGGGTGGGAGTGCAGACTGGTGTAGGCACTGTGGAGGACAGTGTGGAGTTTCCTCCAAACCTTAAAAGTGAAGCTGCCGCCCTTGCCGACTGGGCTCAGTGGATAGAGTGTTGGACTTCGGACTGAGGGGTCCCAGGTTTGATTCTGGCCAAGGGCACAAGCCTGGATTTCAGGCTTGGTCCCTAGTGGGGCCGTGCAGGAGGTAGTCGATCAATGATTCTCTCTCATCATTGATGTTTCTATCTCCTTCTCCCTTCCTCTCTGAAATCAATAAAGAAATAAATTAAAAAAAAAAAGTGAAGCTGCTATTTGACCCAGTGATCTGACTTCTTGGAATGTATTATAAAAATACTGAAACACCAACCAGAAGAAATATATGCAGCTCTATGTTCTTACCAGCGCTGGTTACAATAGCCAAGATGGGGAAGCAGCCCAAGTGCCCATCACTGAATGAGTGGATAAAAAAGCTGTGGCACATCTACACAATGGAATACTATGCAGCTGCAAAAAAGAAGCAACTCTTACCCTTTGTGGACCTGGAGAATATTATGGTAAGCAAAGTAAGCAAGTCAGAGAAAGACAGATATCACATGATCTCACTGACATGTGTAATGTAATAAACAAACTAAACTGATGAACAAAATAGGACCATGACACATGGATACATGGAACAAACTGACAGAACTCAGAGGCGATGAGGATGGAGGGGACTGTTAAGAGATTAGCTAAAGAACATATATGCATAAATGCATAGCCATAGACACAAAAACAATGTGCTGAAATTTGGGGGATTTTCTAGGGGGTGGAAATGTGGGACATCAGTAATAGGGTGAGTGATAAAAAATATATTCTCTGCTCTCCGTCCTGCCTTATTGGTCCCTGAGGGAGGACACGGGATGGTCAGAAGAGAAGAGGGCCGAGGTCTGTGGGAGGGGAAGTGGTTGGGAGGACAGGTGTCCTGGGGGCAGGGTCCCAGAAGGAGCCGTGGCTGTGAGGGGCGTGGTTGCTGTGGTCTGTCTGTGGTCTGTGTGGAATGTGCTTCCTGCAGGAAAGGTAGCCAC